>CM061534.1:40761326-40970584 GCA_030545055.2 Neoaliturus tenellus
GTTTGTCTTGCATACTAGGGGGAAATGTAGCAGGTCAAAAACATTGCAACAAAATGAGAAAATTATTAAAAGGATTATTTTCTGTAATATTCTCCTTTAAAGATTCTCCATGTATAGTGATTTAAAAAAAGTCTACTCTGTTTACACAAAGTCAAGATTTTTTATTAGGACGGACGAATATTGACAGTAAGAGAAGATAATCTATTTTGAGGCGCTGTGTTTATATTTAGTGACAAAAAAATAATAAAAATCGGATAGGTGCTAAAAACATCATTTAATTTTAGGACAAAAAAGACAATGAAAGGGGAAACAAAGTATTGAAAGTTTATTGACTCTTAAATGGGTAGTGAACATCCGTCATGTTTTTTTTTCTCATTGCCGCTTTTCTATATTGTATTAAAAAGCCGTCATAGATCGAAGAAATTATTACTTCTTTCAAAATTTATTTTCAAAGATCAATATAAGTTTAACAAAAGACAAAATGAAGCATTTACAAATGGGCCCAATAGTACAGGATTGTAAAGAGTGCTTTGGGGGCGAATGGTCTGTTTAAACGGTATTGTAAAAATATTATTTAAATAAACATTTTCTGGAAACTTTCGTAGTGAAGAACTGGTAATCCGCTATGGTTCATGCCATTTCAATTTTATGATTAGGGGCTTTTGCCCCTATGAGCCACTAGTATATATATATATACCGATATATATATATAGATATATATATATACCGATATATATATATATATAGATACCGTAGCCTATCTCTTGTGGTTTTGTAGTAATAACATAAAAATGTCATTTTCCCATATGATTTGCATGTTAATTGTTCAGGGCTTTATAGTATGGAAGTCCTCCTTTGGTTGTTGCTATAACATTGAATTAACATGCAGGTTATATGAAAAAAATGTATTTTCACGTTATTACTACAAAACCTCAAGAGATACGGTAATAGTGTAAATTACAAAGTTGCTCAGTTCAATGAGAGCTTTAAGATGATATACAATATGACATATGTTTACATTTAGAATTTTTGAGTTTTGTCTAAGTTAAAATTTTTAAAATGATAAAATTTTGGAATTTTTAGTTTTTTAATAAATGTGGTCTTGTGACATATCATTGTAAAGCTTAGCTCATTTCAAATAAGGATATTGAATCAGGAGTCATTTATGACAAATAATAAAAGAATTACAGGGTATTCCGTAAATGTTGATTTTTCTTACAAAAATGGCCGCCATTTTGAAACGGAAAAAGATAAATTCATTCTGTTTTCACGAAAATGCTCCTTTGACTAATACGTTTAAAATTATGTAAAAAAATCTGCATGTTTATTTAAGAAAAGTTTTAGATTCGAACCCGTGACCTCCAGTTTTGGAACACCCTGTATACTGGCATTGATGAAAATATTTTTATTGGAAAGCCCATATGCGATTTAGTGGGGAAAAACTTTATTTCATGATTTTATCTCAAACCGTTCTCCTGCTATAAATAGTGGACGGGTGGTCTGAATCACCCTGTATATATATATACAGGGTGTCCCTGAACTCTCTACCAACTTTTTCAGGTATTATTCCTGGGCCATAGACAAGTCAAAATATCATATTCAAAATTTCGAAAGCTCAAAAGTTACTCGTATAGCCGCCATTTTGTTTTTTACACAAAATAATTTTTATTTCCGTAATGGATCATTGTTTTAAGTTAATATTTGGTATGCACCTTCATCATAGCAATGCCCATTTTCAAGAAAAAAGTTATTTTTTTCCAATGTGTATTTTCAAAATGGCGGCCATTTTAAAATTGAAAGCAAAAATATCTCAAAATCGGTAAATTTTATAAAAATTTTACTAGAAACAAAAAAGTTGACAAATTTAATTATCTAACCAATGGTGCCAAGTTTGTAAGGATCTGACAACAAATAACGGAGTCATTGAGATTTTTCAATTAAAATTACTTTAATTTGCATTAATTACAATGCAAAATCAATGTTTTTATGAAGAAAAAACTCAATAACTCCGTTATTTGTTGTCAGATTCTTACAAACTTGGCACCATTGGTTAGATAATTAAATTCATCAACTTTTTTGTGTCTTATAAAATTTTTATAAAATTTACCGGTTTTGAGATATTTTAGTTTAAAATTTTAAAATGGCCGCCATTTTGAAAATACACATTGGAAAAAAATAACTTTTTTCTTGAGAATGGGTATTGCTATGATGAAGGTGCATACCAAATATTAACTTAATACAATGATCCATTACGGAAATAAAAATTATTTAGTGTAAAAAACAAAATGGTGGCTATACGAGTAACTTTTGAGTTTTCAAAATTTTGAATATGATATTTTGACTTGTCTATGGCCCAGGAATAATACCTGAAAAAGTTGGTAGAGAGTTCAGGGACACCCTGTATATATAAAACACTTAATCAAAACTATTTATATAAATTTTTAAAAAATTGACTTACCTATTAAATGTTTTAAACTTTGTGAAACGTAATTAGTGAGCTACCAAATTGCATTCAATTTGGTCAGGAATGTTTGACCTGCAGTAAAGTTTAAAGGAAGTCAAATTTAATATATTTAACAGCCTTATTGTAGGCCTACTAAAAGTAATATTTTCATTAGGCCTACTAGGCGGAATTTAATCAGGCGAAATGGCACACTGGCGAGAGGACACAGTGCCGAGGTACGGTAACCATCAGGCAGTGCTACAGTAATGCAAACATTTATAGATGGGATATTTGTTTCATTCATTCTTTTATATAATATTTTAAGTAATAAAATCTTTAATTACTCATAGCAACTGGCGTACATAAAGAAATTATTTTATAAACCGTACATTAATATGTAATAATTAATCACATCAAAAAGTATATTTAACTGCTGTTTTGGTCCTTATATTGTTCAACTTGTGTTAATTTTCGACTGTTTTCACAGCAGTAAATTAGTGCAGAATCTATCTCAATCAGGGACATATTTAAATATTTGCCGCCTCTAGGCAGCGAAGTTTTCCGCCTCCCCCCCCCCCCCCCAAACTTGTCAGCGCGCTCAATGTATACAGAACCCAATAAGTAGGTACATCCCATGTTAAAAAATTTTAGTTTTGCCCCCGAAAACCAGGGGAAAATAAAGCGCTGATGCTAGGATTACTTCTCCTTACTGTCACAGGAAGCGCTCTTTCTACCTCTGAAATGTCAAAATGAGCATATTTGTTTACAAAAAATCAAAACAATAACAAACTTCTGTAAAATTATTCTAGTCATCTGTTTCCATTTAACCAATCAGCATAATCCTTAACATCTTGGTGGTGCTATCTGTGTTTCAGGGGCGGCGTTCTCACTTCCCCATAAGGATGTCCCTACTTATTCGGTTCTGTATACATTGGCGCGCTCCCCGACCTCACTAACTCTAATACATGCCGTGTCAGCTGATTTTGTAGAAGAGTAATAAGTAATTGCGTTCTGAAAATTTGTCAACAAATTTAATGCATTTTGAGCACTTTTAAAGAACGTATTTGTTGGGCCGTTTTCATGTGACAAGTGAGTCTCATTGGATACGTGCTGGAATGCAACATTGATGCGTATACAATCAGAAGTCATAATCGCGTTTTATGGTGCGAAAACGGTAAATGAAAACAGCCATATATAAGGGCTCTTAACAATTGTTATTGAACATTAAATACACTAGATAGACGTGTCAAGATAAGATATCTTTGAAAGAAAACAAATATTTGTATTCACAAAATGGGTTTATTTACAATAAAAATGGATTAAGGTGTTCTAGAATAATTTTATACTTAATAAAAGTATTTTAAATAGCCGTCTTTGAAATAAAACAAATTTTTTATATTTACAAAACAGGTTTATTTACAATAAAAATGGGTTTAATTTGTGCGTTCTTGAATAATTTTATACTCAAAGAAGGTATTTTAAATAGCCAAATTAACGTTCTCAAAATTATTTGCTAAAAATTTTTAAAGATTAAAACTCCGATTTTTAGTAGCCTATTTATTCCCCCTAATTATGCCGCCCCCTAAAATTTGCCGCCCTAGGCGCGCGCCTAGTCTGCCTATTCGGAAATATATCCCTGATCTCAATTATATTAAAACTTATTTTTTAAGAAAATCAAAACTTTTTGGGTGTCAATTTTGCTTATTATGAGTGGCTTTAATCGTAATGTGGCAATGTAAAAGGATTCTTACAATCTTCTACTTGCTCATACACCGCGGCGGTGCGCCGTCTCTCTTTATAGGCTGAGCGGAGGCCGCCCGAGTCATAGTGAAGCTTTTCAGCGGTACAACGGCAATGTCAAAAGCACTGATTTTGAGTCAATATTACCGGTGAAATCCAAAAGAAGAAATACTTAGGATATATTTGGTAATACAAACTCTAATTAAACAAATAAACGTACAACTGAGATATTGCAGTTTCACTGGTTTTGAAAATTTGTATGATATAATTCCATCTAGAAATGGAAATATTGCTTTTAGCGAATTTTTATTGCTTTTTGCTTTTAGCTGTTTGTTATAAAATTGGTTCTTCATTTCAAACTTCCCCCCAGGTTGAACATTCCTGAACATGTCTATACTTATTTAATACGCTAAGGGTTTTTTTTCGTAGAGAACTCCTCCTACAGTTCTCATTCGATTTTCAAGTTTTTGGTGTCGTGGGATAGGGCTTGGTTTGTAGTTGTTTCCGCAAAAAATTTATGAGAATCGAACTTAAAATAAGGTCGCTATCCACAAATTAAATTTGAAAATTTTTCATTGGAATAACACTGTGATTGGTTTTGTGCATTTTAAATATATGTTAACGTACAGCTGTAGATTTTGGTGATCACTGATATTCACAATATTTAATTGGTCGGATGTCATTGATTTAGAACAAAATGTAACTTTTGTATTGTATAAAAAAATGCTCGATGTCAAGCAACACGCACTAGTATTACATAATTTGGTTGCCAACTATTTAATATTTAATTACAACAAGTACCAATTAAAAGTTATTTTCATTTATCACGCATGGTAATAATAACATTTTATTTTTAACCATTCATTATATCCGTTCATTGGCTAAAATCATGAAAAATAAAAAAAAAATTAGGTTGGTTCCAAGTAGTTTACATTGTTGTTTGATTGATGCTGCGTCAGTTCTACCACAAACGACCATTAATGCGCAGTATCACTCCTAAGTTACTTAAGCCTACACTATGGTAATCTGTGACTTCTTCTAAGGGGCGTTCCCCATGTTGTAGGTACCCACGAAAGTAATGTGGCAGCATTTTTTTCTATTTAATAGAAGACCCAAACAATAGGCTAATTAAAAAGTGACATTTTAGCACAGTACTCAATTTTTGCAAATTTTCATGCATAATTAAAAAAAATATATTTTGCTGTAGGCTCTAACATACAGTAGAAACATTAGTTCTAACAAAATTGAAAACACGTAGATAATGAATAACAACACTTAAAAACTGTGTTTGTAATAAAACACAATGTAACCCTCCAACAGATCGGCTAACTCAGGGGGGGGGGGGATAACTCCAGTGTTGAAGGAGTGCAACAGCAGTAGCAGCAACACTACAATGTCCGGTGGCTACCCAGGCCCGGATTAACACTTTTTGACGCCCTAGGCCAAAGGTCATAATTACGCACGCCCTAGGCCAAAGGTAACAATTACGCCCCCCCCCCCCCCAAAAAATTATTCTGATTTATGGGCTTATTTTAATTCTAATTACTTTGGCTGATGTATGAAACCACAGAACTAATTAATGTGATGACAGCATTTTTGTCACTTTAATTGGTGGACATAATCCTTTTGCATAATTTAACGTACAATTTTACCACCATATTAATTTTAGATCTGAAATCAAATATTAGGCTATAAAATTGTAATACAGAAATAAATTTAAATCTAAGTCATGGCAAACCCCACAAGGCAAAGGGGCGCTGTTTACTGTCAATAAAGGGAATGTTTACCGCTGGTTGGGGCGTCACTTACCGCTGATCACAGGTGCAATTTTTGCGTATTAGGGGCGCTCTTTACAGTTGATCAGGGGCGCTCTTTACCGGCGGTAGTAGGCTATGTTCACCACCAGTTGGGGGTGTTATTTAACTCTGATCAATTGTGCTATTTACCATCGATTAGAGGCGCGATTTTTACTGCCAGTCGGGGGTGATGCTCTTGACCTCTAATCAGAGACACTCTTTACGGCATATCAGGTGTGCTCATCCCCGCCGCGAAGGAGCCCCTCGGATTGTGGTACCTTATGGGGTCACCTGGTTCACCTATATAAATAGATCTTTCTTCTTTCTCTTTTGCCGAGTATTCTATTCCCTCCTATTATTAAAGAATGTGGTACCTAATAAAAATATGTGAAAAAATTAGAATTGAATTAAATTTGCGGTTAAATATATTTTTTACTGAAACTTAGTATAAAAAAGGTCCGTTTGACGCCCCCCCCCCCCCCCCCCCCGGCTGACACCCTAGGCCAGCCGGTCTAGGCCTAAGTTGGCCTAGTGGATAATCCGCGCCTGTGGATCCCAGAGCTCTACATGAACATAACATAGGCTATCCCTTACCCCAAAGATTTTTAAACTCATGGGAAAAGAAATTAATCACTCCAGCAAGTTCAGTGATGAGGTTCAAATTTATTGCCCTTGCACTGTCACTTTTAAGGTACACTACCTGGGAAGCTTCTTATTTCAAACAATTACTTAACGCCCAAATAAACATTTAACACAAATAAACAAGGCACATACAGCCAACAAAATGAGACATCTTACACATTACCGAAATTTTACCATTAAGATTGAGTATCAATTTTTTTTTTTTTTTTTTTTTTTTTTGAGTAAATGTAGTTTTTAATTAGCCTATAACTTACAAAATTTTAAGTTTATAAGGATTCTAATATTACAGAAGTGGTCGATGCCATGTGATAATGTTCTAATGTTCAATAAAGTGTCCAGATCACTAAGAAAAGTTCAGTTTAATTACTTGGATCAAATCCACTAAGTTTCACTTCTTTCAATCTTGACGTATAAGGTCCAAGTTAGGACAGCGTAAGAGTTCAAAAGAGCAGGGGTCCTCTTCTCAAATTAAAACGGAGAGAATATTAGTGGAACGACTCACCGATGCCGCAGAAACTAGGCCTAGTACCAATGCAGGTTGAGCAGAGAATGCCATGTTCTCCCGATGTCCTAAGATCCCAGGACACGGTGTCGAGCACCAAAACAGTTCGGAGTAGGAGTCAGTCCCAGGGAAGTCCTCGATTAAGGCTCTCTCGTCCCGCAGTGTACTAGTCACGTACTCCTGGAGTAAGAACCCTGTAATTCCAATTTTGTTTAGGTTCCATTCTTATGTCAAGTACCGTATGGTACGAAGTGTACAGTCCTAGCAATAGTAATGTTTCCATTCCCTCCAACTAATTATGTTTCAACAAGATTTTAAATCTCATTTACAGTGAAAAGAAATATTGTAAGGCCTATTCCTTTGGCTATAAGACATTTAATTTACCACACATCTATTAACCGATTAAAATATTTCTTGTGAAAAAAACAAAGTGAACAAATTTAAATACCGAATAATATGAACACAGAATATGAACTCTTTAAAGCTTTACTTTTTTAACCAGGTTTAATAAAATTTAAACCAATTTGATAGGACCAGTTGGCCTAGGCCTATCGTAACATCTGTAGAATTTAAAGCTAACCTCATTTCACCTTTGAATTTACCAAATCTACCATTAAACTTAAGTAATTACCTGGGCAATAAATTTGGTACTAGAAATGTCGGGGTGGCCTCGACATGAGCGACAAAGTTATTGAAGCTAAATTTCTTTGAAAAAATTGACAAATGTTAAAATCAATTCTACTACAAAATAAACCCAAATTAATAGCCATATGCCTTACCTCTTAAACAATCTTCTCGTTCCAGATCCTCAGTTGTAGAGAAGAGGGTTGATCTTGTCGTTGTGCGGTTCGTCTGGGTCGGTAATCGGAAAAGACGGCAGAAAACGTCTGTAACTTTTGGCGGGCCCGCGTGGTTGAGGTTGGTGGGGGAGGGGGGGGAGATAGAGATCACTGAGAGCAGTAGACAATATACCCCGGCAGATAAGCGCTTCCAGGAGTTGCCTGTTAGCATAACTGAAATAAGAAATTTGGCGATTTCATGGTATTTTGACAACTCCTTTAAGTTTGAGTAGGCCAAAGTTAAGTTGCCATGTCCAACACTTCGGTGTCGGCCAGCACGCTTTGCGCATGCGCAATCTGCGAGGTTAACTTAATGTTGGGGTGATCAGTTCCAAACAAACTCGACCAGAATATTGTTAGGCTTCACAACAAACTGAGTTATTGTGTGTAAGTCGGTGTTCGTGGTGTCAACTTTAGTACAGTATAAGCGTTCAAAAACACAGTACAATGCATATGAAATAACCTGAAAGGGGAAGGGGCGTGGTGACGAGGTACGAGGTTATAGCGGAGCGGGCGGCGGGGACTCGTGTATCTATAAAACATCTATATTCTATATTTCACAAAATTTAATGTTTGAATAAACTGCAACAATAAAAAACGATTACCGGTATTTGATTATAGTCTACTAATGTTTAGTTGTAAAACAGAGCAGTACAGATGATATATTTACAATATTAGTTACTTGAAAATAACGTATTTCATTACCAAAAACATATTTCAACTAACATAAAACAATATGCCAATATAGAATATACAATACTAAAAAATAATGTAACTTAACATACCTTTATCCATGATGGCACCAGTGACTAGGCGATACTCGTGTGTCTGGAGGAACCCACTGCACATTCTGGGGGCTGGGCGAAGTTGGCGCGAAAAGGCAGGAGTGGGGGGCTCGACCTTGGCTCGACCAATGGCAGGCCAGGAAGGACGGCGCGACTCAAATAAGCGGCTGCTTTGATCTAGGGATGCTCTAGGTCACTTTCCGCCCGAGCCCCAGGCCGTTCTCACGATGAATTCTTGCGAATTTTATTCTTACTTTTTAGTATTTACGAGTGTAGATGAAAATTCGGTGTTGAGTAGGCTATCATTAGGCCTATGCTTAATTTTTATTTTATTCAACTTTGAACATTTGTTTTTTGTTTTGTTTTTTACTTTGACATGTTGTCAACTGAGTGATTTTAAACATTTTTGACGATTTTTAATTACATAAGGCATTTTTAATGGAATTTAACTGTCCGAAATTAACTGAAGATTGTTAGGCCTATTTAACCGTTTGTAAATTAAATAGAGCATACATATTTTAACTCACAATTTTTAAAACCTAAAAGCCTTTCCAACTAACACCAAATTATAGGCCTACATTAAAAAAAAAACCACTTTACTTTGCTGGCTTACTTTTACATTTACTGTACCGTAGGCCTAGTATATTTTTTTAATAAAAAATTTACATAGTGTTTAACGATTAATTTTACGTTACAAAAACTGTTTATTGAAATTTAATCCTTCATAACTTTGTATGTCGCCGACGCCGTCTAAGAGTTTCATAAATTTATGAGAATTAATTATTTACCTGGTGGCCGAGGGTAGGCCTATACTTGGTAATCTTAAACAATTTTTCGTACCAATTTACCGTGTTCCGCTACGGGATTATAATTACTGTAATAATAAACATTAGGCTTGATAAATACTAAATATGATTTAAAGTATACTGTACTTTTTAAACGGAAAGAAATCGTTTACAGTGATATTTTAACATTTTGAGTTTTAACGGACATTTCTTATTCCTATTTTAATTTTTGCCAATCTATAAAAATATCATGTACTGTACTGCATTTTGTTTCTAACCTAATAAACGCTACCAATTTTATTTTTCAATTCATACTTACATCAACGAAAAGTAAATAAATGAAATGAGAGAAAAGGTTATTTTACTCAGATTGATTTTTCCCCCTTCCGAAGCACCTGCGTCATGACCAAGCTCTTACCACCAGTGCCATGAATATCTCTGGCCGATACCGGATACAAATTCGCCAACTCTGAAACAGGTAGACAATCGGGGCCGTCAAAACATTCAAATCCGCCAATTCGAGATTCAAGGAATCCGCGCGGCCACCGTCCCCCCTCCACCTGCCTGGTGGCCAGCGTGGTGTATCCCGAGCGCCGCGTCTCCCCAGCACCGCGGGTGAATTTGTATCCTGAACGCCGCGACCTTAGGGTGCGTTCTACCTCGGCGTCAAAATCGTCGAGCGAGACTGTTAACTGCCGTTATACGCGGAATCTCACATTTTGGAAAATATATGACGGGTGATTTTAATTTTTGTTACTTCTATGCTGTTTTTTTTTATTTCAGTGCGAAATCGATCGGTGGTCTAAGAACGATGTTTTTGGAATTGCAGACCGTTCGCATCTCCCTTCTTGCATCGTTATCTATAAACTTTTTACCAATCATATTGCAGATTCTTGTTCTTAAGATAATATTGTACCCACGTATCATCTTCATTTCATTTCATCTTTCATTTTTCTCAAAAAATTGTTTTTAAAACGTTAAAACTTGATACAAAAACGCTTATTTCAACATTATTAGCAAACACCCTGGTTAGTAATTAAAATTAATATTGAAATTTTAAAATGATAGTGGGGTACAAAATTATATTACGAAAAGAATGACACCAAAATATTTTAAATCGGTTTACAACTGGGGCGATAAACACGGAGATTGTATACCATTACATCCGCGCGCGGCAGATGGGTAGAGCCCACGCTTAAATTACGGTACCAAAGTGCGCAGCGATGCAGAAAAGTGACGAATGTCTATCTTCTCTTTTAAATGCCCGGCTTATTGAAGCAATCGGTGATCAGTTTGGAATATGCCTTCGATTTGGTGGCAAGGACACACTACCGGACTTGCCTCCAGATCGTCCATCGAACCGAGCATAGTAGGCCTACCGGACAAAAAGAGCAAGTCCGGTAGTGTCAGTGTGGCACGGGACCCGTACACCGTTCCAGTCACCGTACCGATCGTCGAGGCGAGCGCTCTGGAGGCGGTTTTATGGCGAAACATCAAAGAAAAGGTTGGTCCGGTGTACGGTAAGGGTGTCAGGATCAATTTTGTCCCGTGCGCCGCTCTCCGAACGCTCATCGGGTCATTGCGATAACGCTCCTACCCCCTCCACCACATCCTCTAGCTCTTACTCACTCCCGCTCTCCCTCTCTCTCTAAACTTCTTTTACCTCGCTCGGTGAATTTATCCGGTACGATGCTCGGTCCGATGTCTTGTTCGGGGAAATGTTCGGAGTACAGTAAATTTACCTCCTTGCTTGGTGTATTGACTGGTTCGATGTTCGGTCCGATGTACGGTCCGTAGCAAAGTCCGTGGTGTGTCGCCAATATTTTTTATATCAAGCCAAATTTTCAAGAGTAGCCTATATTAATATATTATAGCTGTTACCCGTTTAAGCGTAGTTATTTCTATTGTCCTAAATGTTTTGGTCGCAAGTTGGATAACACTTATTTGTAGTGATTACCTTTATAGTTCTGTAATCAAAAAAATTACTCACATAATGTAAATAATAACTAAGACTTTGACAAGAGGATTATAATTCCTTTATTTGTCTTTTCCTTTTCCTGCAATATAATGCTGAAACATTGTGTGGATGTGACAATAGCTTTACCAAATCCAATGAGTCTCGCCTCTGCATGCCTCGTTCTGCATAAGGCGGCGTCCTAGCTGAGCGGCGAAAATTCGCACCGGCGTTGCGTGCGTTTGACGCACGGACGACCGACCAAAAGGGTGTCCGCAGTGGGACTGCGTCTGCGGCAATGCGTTCATGCGGCGGTGGCAGTCGAGAGCCCTCATTAGCTGCGTAGTAATGGGTGATTGAAAACATGCAGTCCGCAAGTTAGCGAAAACTTTATTTACTTGACAGTTACGCTTATTTGAAGCCAAAAGCTAGAGATACTAGATCTCCAATTAATGATATTTTTAGAGAAAGAGAGGAATTAGGTGATTTTCACCATCTCTATCATAAGTTAAGGGAGCATCCTGAGTTGTTTAAAAATTATACTAGGATGTCAATTAATTGACACTTTTGACTTTGTTGTGAGTGACTTGAAGAAGAAGGAATTCCTTTAGGTTACTAAATATTATGCGGCATATTTCTATTGAGGAAAGGCTCATTCTTGACGTTGAGGTAAGAAGGGGAAGGTGGGGCAAGACAGGGTACTTAAGCACTTAATATTTTTTTGTTGCGTTATGAAAACCTCAATAAACATACAACATATATCAATTAAAACTGCAGTATCTATAGAGTCAATTAAAAAAATTTGAACAAAAAAATGAAAAGTATTAACACCAATAAAAAATGTTTTTATAAAGGTTTACCAAGTACCCCATCTTACCCTATAGTGAGGGAAAGATGGGGTAGCTCAATACTATAAAAAGAAAAGGGTTTAGTTGCTAAATGAAAACTGATTTACCTTTTAAAAATATTTATTGTTTATACCTATAAATAGGCACTGCCTCAACACTAAATAATTTTATATTAACCTTAAAAAATTAATCAAACAAAATTATTGATAAGCTTAATCAAAGATAAACCCTGAGCTTACTCGAAAAAATAAATACTAATAAGAGTCTTGCTAATTTAATCGTTTTGGCAATAGGGATATGTTAAATAAATAATTTTTATACCAAATACCAAAGTCGATAACATTTAAAATGAACACCATTTAAATTGTACACCCCATCTTGCCCTCCTTCAAAATACCCCGTCTTGCCCCCAAGGACAAGTTTTAGGTTAGATTGATTTAATACTACAAGGATATATCCCTCTAGGTTATAGTATGCATTGATGTATTCCTAAAAAAGTACCTTACTCAACAATAATAATCAATAATACCAGAAAAAAAACCAGTGTCTATTCTTTTCACGTTCAAGACTGACAGAAAATTAGATCGTCACATCATAAAAACACATTTAAATCCATATTCTCGGAACGGTCTGGTCAAAATGGCTGGTAGCACTATCAGACATTCACATGGCAACAGGCTATTAGTTCAACTATTTGCCGATATACTGTGACATCTGCCGGAGCAAAAAAATGTAAAACCCCGTCTTGCCCTCAACCCCGTCTTACCCCGCTCTCCCCTAGGCCTTCAAAATCTGCACTAAAAGTTGTATTTGAATATAAAATATCAATTATTTACTGCTACCGTAAGTCGCAATAAGTAACTAAGTTCACAAGCACATTGATGTTTTAAGAACATTTTTTATAGTAGGCCTAACACTAATTTTTGACATTTTAAATTTTCCCCCCCTATATTGGAAAGAAGTTAATTTATGCGTAAATGATAATTTTTATGAGTAAAATATTCTCGAAACATAATTCTAAGACATTTTTATTCTTAAGTATTTTTTTATTTTACTGAATGGTTTCGGAGATATGGCAGATAAAGTTCGTCCCATGTTATATTCTAACTAAAACTAAACCAAAATGAACTTTAATTGACTCTAGTTCCCTAACCGTTATATGTAGATAAAAATACAAAAAAATAAAAAAGTCTTAAAATTTCAGTACATGATAGTTTAATAAAATTTGGCTATAATTTTGCCTATCAGACCCGTCTCCCGTGACAGCCAAACACGCACTGACGCACTAGACTAGACGCAGTAACGCAGTTGCCGCACGGACGTCCAAACACAAACATGCTTGTCTTTTCGCCGCAACGACCAGCGTCAACGCACCGGCGGCAACGCAACGCACGGCCAGCTAGGACACTCCCATGCCTCTCAGTGCGTTTGTAATTTCCACCGGTTGGCAAATTCGCACGCACGCAACGCCGTCCGAATTTCGCCGCCCAGCTAGGACACCGCCTAATAACGAGGCATCGCTAGCGGAAAACATACAGAAATGTACAACACTGAACCAGCGCCGCCGAGACGGGAAAGAGGGGGAGATTGCCCCTGGCCTCAAAAGACAGAGGGGGACTCATCTCCAAGCGGTTTTCTCCAATTTACGGTAGCAAAATTTTACCGCTGCAGAGGCTATGTAGTAACACCATAGCTTATATGTATTTTTGAAGACCAAGTAAAATCTTAACAAAGTATAGCCTATGATTTGCGTAGTGAATCAGCCTGTATGAGTCTCCGCGGTTTGAAGCTCTGTGTCGGTGAACAGACGCCGCGGCGCCTTGTGCCGCCATATTGGACAGCTACTACACCACCGTGCCGCCAGTCCACCTGTAGACGCGACGTTGCGGTGCGCCCTCATCAGTGCAGGAAGTATGGTAGTACTGTACATCCAAAAACAAGTTCACAGTTCATTAATATTTTTGAATTTTATTGAAATGAGTGGTTTCCTCAAATTACTTCATTATAAGATGTTTAATAGAGTTGTAAACAAAATAAGGTAATTAATTAAAAAACATTTTTAAATCAATTGCATTATCATTTTTTCATGCAAGCTTAGTGATTTCAAAAGGCTTAGGCTAAAACCACGAGGTAGCTCTCCAATAAGTTTTCTCGGAACCAGCCAAAGTGCAAGTTTGATAAAATTTTTATACACTGTAGGCTATACATAAATACAGTGGCGTAATAGATTTTTAAGGTGGATTTACACATAGCCTGCCATGTCCATGCCGTGTTCCTTCCGTGCACCTGCCATGCCGCTGCTGCTCGTACCAGGGCTGTACCGTAACGAGGGGGGGGGGGGCAAAACCTAATTTGCCGCCCCCATAGCTCATCGACCCGCTCCCTTTACTAGTGATTAAGATTTTACTTTTACCAGAGATCGCCTCCTGATCGAAATTCGATCAATACAAAATATCAGTTGATGTAAATCCAAGAAGTTTAAACATTTCATAACTGAAACATCTGTTCTTCTTGTTTTTCTGGTAATTATTTTTACAACAGCTGTGTTATGAGTAAATCAATTATCCTTCCTCCAAGATTAACATTGACATTTTGAAAGCCTGTGGGGCGTAGCCCTAGTAGAGTCCATTGTGACTTACAATGGGCTTCTGCTCATCTACAGGACTATAGGCCTACCTTTCTAATGGTATACGCGGATTTCTCCTACGATGCACACGAGCTGAGAAAAAAGGAGGAAACGAAACATGCTTGCCTATTAATATATAGATGATGAGTAAATATTAATACCTTTATATAAATAATTAAAACGCCGAATTTTAAAAGGAGAAAAAAAATATTCTTTACTGATAAAAAATCATAAAAATTAGTGGTGTAGTGGTGCGGGAACGGCGTTCCCACACTGGTTTTCAAGAACCCAGGAAAATCCCAGTGCCCCGTTGAGGGAAAATCCGGGAAAATAGCTAATATGTTTCTAAATACAAATAGTATAAAAATATTAAAAAATATTTCTATGCCAATAATAAAATGCAATACTTTTGTAAACACGATTTTACTCTGTATCTGTTTCCAAGGATAACCTCATCTCGCTTGAACTTTGTATTGTGCACAGAGTACGGTATACGGTGGCGGGCATCACTCTCCCGTCCCTCCACAACCCTGCCACACCTACAGAAGAGGATGCATTTATTTGCCGACTACTTGTAAACATAATTTTGTCAATCTGTGTCAGTGAACTTCCATTGTAATTAATTACTCTGTTTTTCCTCTGGTATATGGATTTAATTTATTTTAGTTCTCTGCTTTTATACTTGTATAGAATATGTATAATTTAAAATTAGGCTATGTACGTTGCTATTTTGGGGGTTAAAAATAAAAGTAGTTAATAAATAACCTTTTCTAAAACAACCTTCTTTTGTAAACTAATAAAGTTAGTTAAAGTATAAAAATATACTGTTTTTTTATTTTGCTCTTCTCAAAATTATCTAAATTATTAAATAGTTTCTTGAATCCTCAGTAAATTCAGTTAGCTTAAAATACATAGCCTAATTAGCCGTAAGCATTCAGGGAAATGTTTCCTTAATTTTCAGGGAATTTGACAAATATATTAAGCGTTCCCACATTGGAAAATTTGCCACTACAACACTGATAAAAATCAGTTTGTACAAAAATAAATATCAGTGTCTTGACAATTAGGTATATACAACACCTTCAAACTAAAATAAACGCTAAAATCGATACATATTTAATACGCGACATGGTTTTTGTTAGAAGGAACTCCTCTTACAGTTTTCAACCGATTTTAATGATTTTGGTGTCATTGGATAGAGCTCGACGTGAAATTGTTTCTAAAGTAAATCGGTAAAAATCCATTTAAAAAGATGGGAGATGCAAGCTTTTAAAGTTCGTAATTTTCCCATTTGATTGAACACTGGACACTGATAAGGAGACTGATTTTCAAGTTAAGAGCTGTAAGAGTAAACACCGGACATCAACGATTTTATCATAATGACCGCGATCACAAGCATCCACCGCAATTAGGTTTGTTTACGTTTTTACCTATCACGTGACAAATCCCACAAGTAAAGTGTCTAGAATTTGTCAATTGTCACGTGATAGTTAAAAACGTAAACAAACCTCTATGCAGTAGACGCTTGTGAACGCGCTCAATGCCAAATTAGGCTTTTGATCGTTAAAAATATAACTGTAACTATAAGGTTTTATTTTCAAGGTTATAAGTTATTTACAAAGTAAGTAATGTGCAGTGTTTACATTTCTGTTATTCACAAACAATGCTCTTTAAAACGTTTGAATTTTAAAATTCTGCTAATCAACTAAATGAATAATAATATACTTAGCAAACAACTGACTTTTCAGTGCTAGGACAAAAACAACAAGGTTAAATAGATATAGAGTGATACACAGATAGGGCAAATTGTCACCTGTAGATATGCGCCATTTTACCCACGATTCATACCGTTTCCTTGGTAACCAGTCCTTTGTTTTACACTTGCCTATCTGTTATTTGCCATATACTCACTATTTTGCAATGTATATTTTTGTTGTGAAAGTTGAAAGTTATCCAGTCTCAAAAACATGTGGTACACCGCATTTATTATTTAGCGTGAGTTTCAATGAGCACTGCCAGTTCGAATTCTTACACTGCAAAAGCATGACTATACAGTAATGAATGTGTTTTATTTTCAAGGTTATAAGTTATTTACAAAGTAAGTAATGTGCAGTGTTTACATTTCTGTTATTCACAAACAATGCTCTTTATAACGTTTGGAATTTAAAATTCTGCTAATCAACTAAATGAATAATAATATACTTAGCAAACAACTGACTTTTCAGTGCTAGGACAAAAACAACGAGGTTAAATAGATATAGAGTGATACACAGATAGGGAAAATTGTCACCTGTAGATATGCGCCATTTTACCCACGATTCATACCGTTTCCTTGGTAACCAGTCCTTTGTTTTACACTTGCCTATCTGTTATTTGCCATATACTCACTATTTTGCAATGTATATTTTTGTTGTGAAAGTTGAAAGTTATCCAGTCTCAAAAACATGTGGTACACCGCATTTATTATTTAGCGTGAGTTTCAATGAGCACTGCCAGTTCGAATTCTTACACAGCAAAAGCATGACTGTACAGTAATGAATGTCCGCCCCGACCGACATGATGGATAAAGCTAAATAAAGCACATTACATATTACTACATAGTTCTGGTATTGGTACTATCGGTGCCGAGCTTGAACCAAAATTGTTCTTTACACTCTGGACGTCCGAAGTACCATAGTATTTTGAGTCGTTTTAATTTGTTCAACGATAAGATGGACATTAGCGTAATCTCGTGGGCCGTCAAAGCTAGAGCCGAGCTACTAGATCTCAATTACAAACCCTGGATCGAAGGAAAAAACTGGAATTGCTCCTTGTGTAATTTAAATAAAAAAGAAACTGTATTTCATTTTGTTGCGGTTTGCCCCATTATAG
Source organism: Neoaliturus tenellus (assembly GCA_030545055.2). Lineage (NCBI taxonomy): Eukaryota > Metazoa > Arthropoda > Insecta > Hemiptera > Cicadellidae > Neoaliturus > Neoaliturus tenellus. The sequence continues at coordinate 40,779,158 of CM061534.1, forward strand.
CCAACATAAAAAAAAGTTTCTTTGGAAAAAACTCTTTAGGCAAAATTGAATTTGTGGATTTTTTAAATGGGAGGGACTGGCGGAGATTAGTAAATTATTTAAAAGCTGCATGGTTCTATAGGTAAGAATTAGTAACAGAGTTTAACTTAGTGTAACTGATTAAAACAGAACAAATTAGTTTTAAGTTTATAGTTAAGAATCTAAAAGGCAGTTTGTGTTTAATTGTATTTTTTCTCATTGAAATTAATTTTTTAGAAGACCGGTTTGAGATAAGGGAAGAAGAATTATGTTGGTATAAAGTTTTTATTTATTATACTAAGTTGAGTTTTTTTTTTTTATTTTATTTTTTATTGCAGTACATTACTGCAATTCAGTGCAAAGCCAACCAAACAGACGGTTGTTGAAACCATTGTTTGGTTGCTAAGAACATTGTACTATTGTTTTGTAAAATGTTACGAATAAAGCACTTTTCATTTCATTTCATTTCATTTGAGTCGTTTACCAGAAGACAAAGTCAGATTTCTTTTCTTGTAACAGAAACTGTTTGGGCAGTCAAGTGGAGTGTATATCCCATGCGTTCAACTCTACACATACAACGTCACAGTCATTTGTGTCTGAGGTTAAGGGCTCGATATTTTTTTTCAAAACCATGATGATTGTAACTGTTGCAAATGTATCATTTGAAAATGCAACGCTTGCGACTGCAACGGTTGCAACTGACAGTTTTCTCTTTTTAAATATCTTTAAAATTATGTACTACTTGATAAAGGTTGCAATTGAAAAAATAAAATTACCCATATCAACCCTTATTTGGAGGTAAAGGGTGTAGAAACTCCACCAGAATTAGTTCACTAAAGGTCATATGTATAGGAATAAAAAAAGTTTTTTACTATTTTAGGACTCCTATCCAATATAAAAATAAATACCTCCGTCGCAGCAGATTTGCGTACTCAGATTTCTAGTGGAACTTTTAATTTTGTCTATTTCCCCATAGGAATTATGGGGTTGATGTAGGTTTGCCACAATTTGTTTTTTTAAGTAATAGAAATAAAACTAAATTACCTTGTTTTCACGTGCTGCAGTTGGAGCCGGGTTTAAAACACCCAAAAAGAGCAGATTTATTTTTAAGGATTCTAACTCAAAACTCTCATCTCTTGAAAACCTTTCTGATTTCGTTCCAAAGGTATAAACCGGAATTTAAGTGCAAACTGCCAATAAGTATACTTTTACGAAAGATTTTATATTGTAATGAGTCATTAAAAAAATATTTTATCGTAGGGTAAAAAGCTTAAAATAATTTGCCACTGTAATAACTATTTTGATAATAATAAATAATCAATACTAAGAAATAATTGTCACAAAAGTACAACCAGAATGGCCTATATATATTTTTTTAAAGTTATATCAATATAATTTTTTGATTTCAGTTTAGGTACTGTATAACTAGTCTGTGTAACTACTTGTTATTTCCAACTTATTTGGACTAAGGAACTCTTCAAAATTCAAATTTTATAATGCATAAGCCTATTTAAACACTTGATAAAAAATATGAGCAGAGAACAGTCTGTGTTAATGTTTCTTAAAGAAGAAAAATTTGGAATAATGAAAGTGCATTTTACAAAATCATAGCAGAATCCTGCCAGCTAGTGGTGAGGGCCAGATAGCATTGGATAGGCAAACCATGTGGTGTATGTGAATTGCCTACTCCGACTGTCAGGCACTCGAGCATCAAACCTGTATTGGCAATAGGCAGAACAACGTAATGCTAACATACAATTCTGGGTCACCAATTTAATAATTTAAATTTTCATTCCTGAAGATCTTTAATATTGGTAAAACTGATGATTTGTTTCCAGTCGATACTCGACAGATACAGCTCTATCCCGTGGTGATGGAGTGGAGCACTAGACAATGGGGCAAATCTTGTATAAAATGTACTTTTAAAATTGCTATTTCTTTTCAATTGATCATCTGCCTTACGTGATTAAGAAATCTTCTATATATATAATTCCGTAAGCGAATCGGTCCCCACGAAATATCTCGAGTTAGAAGAAAGATAGGGTAATGTATGATGGCTCATTTTAAAGCTTGAGGGCCAAGGACGCAAGGAAAAATACCAGAATTATCAAAAGTTACCTGGGCTTTTCCCCATTGGACCTTGAAGTTCCAATGTTAATCTAATGGGAAGAAGATTTTTAGATCTGCACGTGTAATTAAGCATGTGTTAAAGTAAATATTTTTTATCATAAACTCAGCTGTTTATTGAGCAGATATTTTGAGTTAAGATAACTATACAATTATAACTTTAAAAATTGGCAATACACTATAAAAAAGAAGAACACTGATAGTCATGGGCAAATTACTGATTCACAACGGATGTCTACTTCGTGACCCCATCTGTCTTTAAGGAGACAGGAGTAGAATGATTTTGTATATGCTGATATACCACGATTAAAAGTGGATCAGACGTTTCATGATTGATACAATTAATTGTTAAATATATATTGTCTTTAATCAGTGAATTTCGTTTAGTTACATTACATTAATGCTTTATATATTGGCTATTTATAGTAGTTAGAGTTGAATCGTTTTATTGAGTGTTTGTTTATTTCCGACTGAATCATATTATGTAAACCACTAACATTGGATAACCTTCGAAAGAGGAATATTTTGTTTTGGTTAGATCCCTTCTCTGCTTATTTCTTTAGTAGTTCGTAGGGAAAACCATAAAAGCCCGTTAATCCATAAAGACGGCGAGCTTTTCATGTAAATAATAGTGTGCGAAAACGGACAACACAGTGTATCAATCAATGTTATACTTAATTGACCGAATAGAACAAAATAGACTACAATCATAGCACAAGGACGTTGGTGGCACGGGGGGTAAGGGAGCATGGGAGCAAGGGGGAAATAGGGGGCACTGCTGAGGGCACAGGACGGTACTGGAAGGACGGCGGGGATGGCGATACGGAACCATGGGGAGCACAGGATGATCGGGATATGGGAGCATAGAGGGCACGAGGGGGGCATGGGGGACATAGGGGGCATAGGGAGGAACGCATGAGGGCAGAGGAGCATGGAGGAAACGGGAGTGCAGGGGCATAGGCACTCTGGGGTGACATGGGCGCCATAGGGAGGCATGGGGGACATAGAGGGCCTCGGGACCACGGGGAAGAAGGGTGGGCATGTGGGCACAGAGCACCATGGGTGCAGGGGTATGGGGGGAGAGCACTTTTACCGAGTCCGGTTATATAATAGTGCAATAGGTTTTTTCCCATAAAATATAGGCTACTGTATTTTAATAAAGGAGAGATTATTGGTAAATTTCTGATTTGATAACTCAAAAATGTTTCGTCAAGATTAGGTAATATTTTATTAGAAAATCCAAACGTATAATCATACTACAACTTGAGATGAAATAGAGTAATTGTGCAAGGAGGTGATGAATTGAAACTTATTTTTTGGAGACAACATCAGCATTTCGATTTTTAGGGGCCTTTGCCCCTACAATCCCCTAGTTTAAGTATATTACTAAACAATTTAAAAATTAAAACTTATTTATTTATTTTTAATCCATTGACTATAAAATTGTACAATTTATAAACAGTATAAGACTAACTATTATTTTTCTTTTCATTTTAATTGTTATTATACAAGTTTCTTGGTACTGGCCAAAATAAACCAAATTCTTCCTGATTCTTTTTACACAAAATGCCTCGTGAGTATACATATAATCAGCAGATTGAAAGCCTGTAAAATAAATTCATTGCAAATGTTTAGAAAAGTAAATTTTTGTAATTTATGAAAGTAGGGTAACGTTAAAGTAAAAAAAACCTGCTGATAAAAAGTTTCCCTTTCATTTGGTTCAAACTGCATGTAAATCGGTCCAGTGAAAGTGTCAGAAAAACTGTCCAAAGGATAGAAAATGTTGACTTTTCCCCATGTTAAATTCCCATATGAAAAGTTTATGATCATTTTTTACTAATTTAATGTAAATATCTAAATACAAATAAAACCTGCTACCATAGGACTGTAATTTTTTTTTGTATAACCCGCATGTAAATTAGTCCAGTAGAAGTCTCAGACTATCCAAAAACTGTTCGTCTGAGACATCTACTGGACTGATTTACATGCAAGTGGTACAGACAATAAAATTTTCAGTCTTATAATTACAGGTTTTATTTATTTTAATATTTACGTTAAACTGGTGCTGTCCTTGAGAACTACCCAAAGTGTTTTTATTTTACCTCACCGTTTTAAATATATAGATTTTAAATTAATACACAATAGCCAATATTTTTTCAATTTTTATTAACAAATTTTAAAATATTGGTTATTGTGTTGTGTATTACAGTAGAGTTCTGCAAACCCGGACTCTAATGTGGATCAAAACAGTGTCCAGGTTTACGAAATGTCCAAGATATTGGGAAAAGCAAGCACAACTGGTTGATTTTATTTCTATAAAAACATTTATTTATAACATAATGTACATAATACAAAAATATACCTCATCTGTTAAAACAAACTTAAGAAAAACAAAAACTGTTTTGTAGGCTCAGGCCGATACCATTTATTTGTAGCATTATATACATAATACAAAAAATTATACCTCATCTGTTAAAACAAACTTAAAAAAATACTTTTTTGTAGGCTCAGGCCGATACCATAGCAGTTAGTGCTTTGGAACCCGGTGCATTTTATTGTTCTGGAAGGTTTTACGAGTTATCCAGAATTGTGGGATATAGAAGTCAGGTTTTGGAAGACCGTACTGTAATTTAAAGCTTGTTTTTTAAACTTAAGCCACCGTCAAAGCATTTTTCGTTTAAATTTCTTACACTCGGTCAACGGGGTTGCTCTAAATTTCTATGTCCTTTGCCTCATTTTTTCGCTTCCTTTTTGATTTTTGAATTTCTCTTACTTTCTTGCAAGTACCCTCTTGCTTGGAGATTTTTCTTTTTTTACTATTTATTTTCTTGGTTTGATGGATTTCTTTTGTAGTATCTTCACCTAATGATTCCATCAAAACAAAAATTGAATTTTTTAAATGTCTAATTATCTTCTGTTGATTAGATATCGGTAGTGAGCTAAAGTGGTCTTTATACTCCAAAAACTTATCGAGGTATTTGTCAAACTCTTCTTTCAGCCGCCTGTCTTCCAAATTTTCTTCACCATATTTTTTACAGGATTTTACACAAGGGTTTTCTACCGTCTTCTCTTCATCCACACACGTGTCCTTATCTATACTATAATTTTTACCCCGTCTTCTTCTTGGTCGAACAATGCCAAACTGACAACGGATGTTGGCAATATCCTTTTTGCTAAGGATTTCTAACCTTGAAGGTCCCGCTTCATTGACTGACACTTCTGACATGATTCTTGCTTCGGACACGCCAAGAGCTAGCTGCTTGGCAATTCTTTCCTTGTCTGCTTGACATATCCTGGTGTGTTGAACCTCTGGTTCATGTCCATAATGTGTCTTTACATATTTGACTACTATTTTAGGTACTGGATGAATCACCTTGTTCACGACCATATGACTCGTGCAGGTGCGTCCTGTTTTTCTGGTTCCTTGACTCTTCAACGATCTCTGTCGCATTTCCTTTGGTTTAATTCTGGCTTGACCATCTCTGCTGCATATTAAAATATATGTAGACCCATTAATGCATGGCCTTTCTATGGTGAATTTTCTGAACATTGAAACTGAGCGTTTTTCTTCTTCAGCCCTCCACGACTCGAATTCTACAACAAAAATTACTTCATGTGATAGTGATAATAACATCAGATTCAAAGTATTTAAAAGGTTATTTGTACATTTAATTTTATTTTTCCCATGAATATTATGGAAATAAGTATTGGGCTTACAGCCAAATGTTAGGTGTTGTTGAGTGTAGGATTATCTCCATAAAGTGATTAATAATAGTGATAATAATATTGTTTTATTGCTTTAACAATTATTTCATCAGTTTTTTAATTTTTTTATTAAGATTGTTTTTATAAATAAATGTGTTGTTTCTTTAGTGTTATGTCTGCATTAGTTATTATTATTTTCATGATTTTAGATTTTCTTTTTTATATATGTATGTTCCTTTATCTTACAGATGATCATACATAGGCTAATTTAAAATATTTTTCTCCTAATTAACTTGAATTTGTTCTTCTAAATAATATTCAATTTCTTAATTTTTTTATAAAACTTGAATTTGGATTTAAAGCTGTAAAAGTTGTTTGTTATATAAGGGATACGTCGATACATATGCCTAAGCGAGATAAGTTTTTTTGTTAATTTTTCATAAGAATAACATGCGATAAGGTAGAAGGGGTGAATTGGGTACTGGTACTGGGTAACGTAGGTAAAGTTGCCAAAACCGAATTGAAACACTCTCTAGATTGTACCTATGGCTTCATTTAAGGGCTCCCAATAAGAGACACTTTTTGCAAACTTTCATACGGCAAATTTATTTTTTTCCAATTAATGGTAATCTTACCTCCGTCAATCACCCACTGATAAAATTTATGTATTCCAGGAAACCTTATTTGCTCAGAGGGGTACACTAACAACCATTTCGGATCATTGGAAAGCCTAGCAGTACTAGGTAAAACATTGTTATGAGGTGCAGGTGCCTAAATGAGGCAGGCACATTAGGAACAGGCTGATTCAGGGTGTCTACTGATATCTCATTTTAGAATTCCAGTATATTTCCAGTATTTCCAGTATATTTTTTTAAAAAATTCCAGTATCACTCGCGAACTATTAATTCGAACATTGAGTAACAATAATGACAATTTATTAATATAATCAATATTGAAATAGATTTTTGTAAAGAGATAAACCCCTTATGATTATGATTAATAAGTACTTTCCAACAATAACATTTGTATAATATTTTTTTACAATTTTTTTGTGGAGGCCTTTAACTCACTCTATAGCCCTCTGTTCCTCCCACTTTGTTTTGTGTTTATACAATATGAAAAATAATCATAAAGAACATTTAACCACAAAAAATAATAAAATAGGTTAATACTTAAAAGTAAAAAAAAAAAAAAATATGATAAAAAATTTAAGAAAAAAATTTTTTTTTTTAGTATAAAATCAAACATTTTCTAGGCTCCATCATTACACAAATGTTTAGCCTACATTTCTTGATTAACTATTTGAAGAGAACTAAAAATTTTCTGATTTTGGTTTGCAAACATAGGCCTACTTAAACAGCAAAAAAGACTTGTAAAATATTTTTACATTATTATGTACGGATCAAATGACAAAAGCTATATATTATGCATTTAAAAAAATACTCATTTTAATAAAATTCTAAAATTTCAGTATAATTCTAGTATTTCCAGTATGGAAATAAAATTCCAGTATAATTCCAGTATTTCAAGTATTTCCAGTATCAGTAGACACCCTGTGATTTTCCCTTACCAGTCCGTCAAAATCAGTATCATGTTCAAGATTCTAATCTGCAATATCCTCTTCATTAAGAACATAATTATCTGAACTTTCTGATGAAAAGTCAGTTAGACTGTGTTCGTCTTCACTATCACTACTAATTTGCCTAGAGTTAGATGGACTATTTGATTATTGATAGTTTTTATTAGAAATATTGAATAGAAACGTATTTACATGTCACTAAACAAAAGAAAACCTCAAAACTACGATATAAACAAAGCCACCGGTGAATAGCAACTGTCTGCAGATGACAACAGCTGATGTGTCATTTTCTTAAAATATCTTTCACAGTCAAAGGCCTCCAAATGGTAAAAATGTACATAAATCGAAAGATTATTAATTTTTTAATTGAATGAGTATTATATCAAGTGAAAATAACTTCATTTTGGCGATTAAATCGAGGTTTACCGCAACATGGCAAATGCGCCCGACATTGGGCGCTGCCACTTGTCACGGCATAAATAGCCTGATACCGGGCGCATGCCAGCTCAAGGGTTAAAATTCTTTTGGAAGAAATCTATTTAATTATTATTTGATTTATCAATGAAAAAAGCAATGAAACACGGAAATTTATCTGTAAATTATTTGGTGGCGTGATCGTAGTCATGTGGTGACGGAGGTATGAGTCAGAGCAAAGGCGCGGCAAAGCGGGGTGGTATGGGGCGCAATGGCGGGGTTATGACCTTCACTGCTGGAAACACCTGCTTGTCCGACAGGAAAAATAGACACCAAGACAGGCCCCATTTCGTTTCCAGTTTGTCCCCAAACTCATCCCCACTTCATTGTGCTGTTAAGTGACTCCTCGTAATTTTTTGCTTTATTACCCTAAAAACAACATATTTTGAAACACGTTTGTTTTGCAAGACAGTTATAAATTTATTAGCTTAATTCATTAATTAGTTTAAATTTTGAACAATTGGTTCACATGTCCTTCAATTTTTACCAATTAGACAAAAATATGAACCGTCATGTTTTTGTATGCGTTCTCTTATCTAGAATTATAGCGACCCTCCCCCTTCACCCAGCGCAGGCTGCCCGATGCCAAACAATAGACCGCTTTACCTTGGTTTTCTGCCCACCTTGAGTCTTTTGTTGTGTTCTTTGTTCAATGAAATAGAAGACCTGTTTAGTCTTTCCAATGACGTTTGGTCAATAAAAAATAAAGAATTTATAATTTACCCAATCGGAAACCCATGGGGACTTAATTAAAACTGGTTTATTTCCAGTCATTCCCCGGATAGTCGGGAGTTTACTGTACCAAGAGAAGCTGAATAAAAAAAATCTGTTTTGTGCAAAAGTGATATGACAACAGCGTATGGTAGCCTATAGATATTAGAATTAGTTGGTATAAATATTATTTACTCTATGCATCAGTTACTTTTGAAAACCAATACAAAAAACCCAATACTAATATATTCGGCCATCCCTGATATAAGCCTATTCACAAAATTAATCCGCACATTAAAAAAAAATATTTGAAAGGTTATTGTAAAAGTATACAATACGTACTGTTATGAAAGACATGTAAATTTTTATACATCAGTGAACTTACCTTCAATTGTTTTGAATTCCAATAAGTCAACTTCAAAATCTCTGCCATGTGCAATCTTCAAATGCTGAGCAAGCTTCATCCTCATTGTGAATTTTTTCCCACAACTTAGGCATTCCTTATTTCCCCTAACTGCCTTAATTCTATGAACGTTTTCAAGATGCCTATTTAAGGATCCAACAGAAGCATATGTTTTGTCGCAGTACGAACACGCAGCCATTTTGGTTATCTGAAAGTAAAATATTAGACATTCATTATCAGAAAGATTAATTTAAATAATCCTGTCATGACAATATTTCTTGATTCTATGATATTCTTAGGCCATTTCTACAATCACAATCCAAAAACACCTACAGAATGAAAGTGTATAATGAAAGCCTAGCCTAGGTAGGCCTATATAAATTAATGTAAATTTGTTTGATTTATTTCAATTTTTTGACCCATGATAGTTACAGGCATAAATCTACCCACCTCTTTAGCTACATATGTCAAGAGAAAGTGGTCAAAATTTCAATAAAATTCAACAAATAGTTTTTGAAATACAGTATATTTCAAAACTTCTTATATCCTTTAACTCCTTTATATCCTTTAACTCCAGCTCACTATTGCTGAGCTGGAGTTAAAGGCTTCCTCAGAATTAGAAAATTTAAATTCTTATTTTTATTTAAATGATTTATTCCTTAATACCAATAAACTAAATTCATTACCTTTTCTACTAAACAAAACAGAAATCAAATTGCACCAAACATTCAAATTGCAGGAAATAAAATTTTAGAAGTACGTGAGACTAGCTTTCTGGGAATGAAAATTGATAAGTTCTTAAGTTGGGATATTCATGTTAGTAGCATTTTAAGAAAGTTGAGCTCGGGTCTCTATGCTTTAAAACAAATTTCTTTTTTATGTAGCCTTTCGGTTTTAAAAACAATTTACTATGCTCACATACAGTCTCACATTTCTTTCGGTATTATACTTTATGGTTCAACAAGTAAGAAAAACATGGATAAAATATTTAAAAAAACAGAAAAAAGCTATACGAATCATGCTGAATTTAAAAAATGATGATAGTGTAAAAGATGAATTTAGCAATTTAGGAATATTTACAGTATATGGCTTGTATATTTTTGAGACAATTATGTATGTAAAGTTAAATACTAATAATATAGATTTAGATGAACCTCACCCATATAATACCCGAAAGAAAGCTGAAATAATTAGAGAGCACCATAGACTAGAAATGTTTAAACAAAAATCATCACTCATGGGAAATAAGTTTTTTACAAAATTACCTAACACAATCAAGAATGAACAAAACCACAATACTTTTAAAAAGAAAATAAAACAATATATAGTAAATTTAAAATTGTATTCAATTCAAGAATATCTTGCAAAATGTTAAACAAACTCTGAGTTGTTAGTTTTAGTTGTGTGTAGTTGAAATTGTATATATTACTTGCATTTGAAATGCTAGTTTTTATATGCCTGTGCTACACTGTTGACACTATTCCTGTATGTATGTACAAAAATATGAATAAAGAGTATTTGATTTGATTTGATATATAATTTTAATCCGAAAAAAACACAAAAAAAATCAATCTTTCGGAGTATCTTAAAAAAGGCTAACTTTGGGGCTAAAAATATTACTCATGCCTTTTAAGGTCAATACTGGTTTACATAACTATTTTTTCTACTTAAAATATTTGTTAAATTTTTATAAATAAAGGTTTTAGCCTGTTTCCGGACCTTGGTGTTATTTGGAAAATATCAATTTTGCCACTAGAGGCTCCAGCCTTTTCAGCCTATTTAGAAATACGGCACTGAAGAATGGCAGATTTTAACTTCCTACCTCAGTCTGAAGTTTGTTTAACATTTTTCGAATCCCACATAAGTGAGTCAGTCAGTCAGTTACACACAGGGTTGTGTTAGATTCATCCAAATTATGGTCATTGTAATAGAAAAATCGCAATAACTACGTTATTTTTTGTCAGATCCTTACAAACATGGTATTATTGTTTAAGTAATTTAATTCTTCATTTATTTTGCTCTATTAACAGTTTAATAACATCTACAGATTTTGAGATACATCAGTTTAAAATGGCCACCATTTTGAAAATACACATTGGGAAAAATATTTTTTCCCCTGATAATGAACATTGGTGTGATGAAGGTTCATGCCAAGTCTATATCTATCTATATATATAATACGTGATGCCCTTTTTTTGTTAACACTACTCCTCCCTTATTTCTGGACCAATTTTAATGTTTGAGGTGTCAAAAGAATGGTCTTAGTTCGTAGTTTTGCAATAAGGTTTTAGATTTTTGATATTTTAATTCTGAAGCCCACGGGAAGCCCTCAAAGTTCATTTTTTGTCCATAAGATTAACATGGGGAACAATTTTTATTGATTTGCAAAATAAAACAGCTGTTAATAGTAAAACAAACAAACACCTGTTAAAAAGCTTGCTGAATAGAAGCAGTTGAACTATTGGTACTGAAATATCAACACAATTCCATACTTTAATAACAGTGTCTATTGTGTGTAACAAATTGTGTATTTTACCTTTTCTCAAAATGTAGCATGTAGACTTAGCTTGAACTTAGTATTTATATGTATTCGGGCACAAAAATAAGCTTAATAACTTAACACCAGACCAATTTATTTTCCTGTACAAAAACAAGTTTGGAAATTGAAATTTTGGACGTCGTTATACGTACGTTATCATTGGTCAATCAGATTGGTATTAAAACTACAACGAAATTTGACAAAAATTAAAATAGAACGCCTAATGTTTCCGCATGGGTTTTCAAACTGCTGTGAACCAGGACAAGGGATAGTTGGTTGTTGGGGTAAACTTAATAACCTGTTTACTGTAATACTTTAACAAATTTAATGCAGAATGCACACTGATTAAAAAGCCTGTTTAAAAGAGACAACATTCAAAACCATGTGAGTGGTTTTTATCTTCAGCATAGATAACAAGTTCATTTCAAAATGGTTGGTATATACACAAATTTTAACCAAAATATAAATGCCACATCAAACTAAAATGGAACACACGATCAAAAATGTAGATTTTTGTAATTTAATTTTTAAATTATGTAATGCCATGGAAAGTTAAGCTAAAGAGGATTTAGCCTGTTATAAATAGTACTGTAATAGAGTTAACTTATTCACTATGTCGACCAGTAACTCATTTATTACTAGAAAAACAGCAGCACTGAGTGCCGAATAGCTGCACAGGACCGGGGAGTTGTAATTAAATATTGATTTTACTTCTGTTGTTATATACGTTTTTTATGAACTATCTAGATCCAACATCTGTGAATTTATTCTTAATTTCATAGGAGTTTTTAGGCAGAGGCTCTAAGACAAATCGGCATAAGAACCAACACATAATTCCAGCTAATTTGGACTTAAAAGAACAATTACCAAATCTCAACACTGTCACTTTGGGAAGTAAAAGAATTATTGATGAAGATCTATTGATGAGATACCAATATGGTGTACTCTCATTTCCACTACAATTTAATTTCCATTCAAAGTAGATCGGTAGATTACCATTAAGCAAGGTTGATCACCAGGTATTATTGATAAATGCAGCGCATTGCGCTGCACGGGCCCCCTGGTATGAACTTAATACAACCATCCCTTAGGGAAATAAAAATTACTAAGCATAAAAAACAAAATGGCGCCTAGCAGCTTAACGAAGCAATTTAGAACTATGTTCCTATTACATTTGTTGTTTATTTTGATCCAAGAAATTGCCATACGGAATGAGTTCCCAAACTCTCTGTATAAATTATAATGTTGATTCATTGGAAAAACACCAAGAGTCACTTGGCTTATATTTTGACATTTGAAAACCATTTGAAATGGCAAGTCATTACCTCCAACATTATAAAAACTAAACAATAAAGGTATTAGAAGAAAAATCTATGATTGGTTCAATAGGCTACCTATATGAATAATAGAATTCAGAAAGGTGCACCACTTATATAAAGAGAATATACGTAACAACAATATTAAAGTAAGTAAATTTGAGATCATAGGTGTTGATATGTGCAATTTGTGATTTGTTCAGTTACTAAGAGTGCACTAAAAACTAACATTATTCAAAAAATTCACCTCTTGTTTGATCTTCATTTTCAATGGATCTTTATGTTTTTCAACGGATTCCACAACCACTTCCGAGCATGCGGAGAGACTGCAGTTGTAATCTTTGGCAATCTCCGCAGCGGTTGTTGGAGGGGGCTCCTAGTGGGACAGCTTAAGGTTACAAATCACAAAAATAACTGTTTAGTAAATCAACTATAATTTTATTTTTTTATTGACCCCATTTAAAAAATAAATTAAATTTACTATTTAAAGACAATTTCTGTACAAAGCAATTTATTTTCTACTTTCCAAATAAAACATTCACAAAAATAAACCAACTCTTAAAATTTATGTAAGATCACATTTTTGCAATAAAAAATGTTTAAGGTAGGGTCAAGTGGGGTAAGTGTACCCCCCAAATCACATAGTACCACTTTGACTGCAGATTAAAAAACACATGTAAGTGGTATAAAAATAAAATTTTGTATGATTATTCTTTGGAATGTTTTGTATATGTAGAATTTTTATTTTGTTAAAAATCTCAATTTAGTATTTTTTAGAATTTTTTTTGTAACGTGATGTTTGGGGGGTACACTTGCCCTTGAATCTGGGGTAAGTGTACACCCCCCCCCCCCCCTTAATGTAGCTTTGCATTGCATATATGTTGATATTGGTGCAAGTGGATTATGGAGAAGAAAATGAGCTTTCTTTTGATTTTTTATTTATCAAAATATCTCAAAAGGTCCAGGAGTTATGAACTTTTTTGTGAACCTCTGCACTGTAAAACGGAAAACCCCGTTTTTTAAGAAGTTGTAAAGTAGATGAAAACATAGAGATAACACTGTTTCAATTAATTGACAACTAATAGGTCTTAAAGAGCACAAAATAATCTTCATTTTGATTTTTTATCCATCAAAATATCTTGAAAAATACGGTAGTTAGGAAATTTCTTGTAAACGTGCGCTTGGTAAAGTAACTTAAAACCTTAGTAAGTTATTTTGATTTTATTTTACTGCTGAAATAAAAAATAAATCTTAATTTTACAAAGAGCAGTTTTTATCTTGCCATTCATACATGAGATAACAGTTTGCCTTATCATCAGCTAATTTATCCATTATTTAAGGGGGGCGTACACTTGCCCCATTGGTAAAAGTACACTTGCCCCAACAGCGATGTAACACAGGGTAAGTGTACGCCCCCCCCCCCATAACTCCCCCAAAATGACTCTGTAGGGCATTAAAAATATTATTTTTGACTTTCTCTTTAAAAAATTAGTCAGATTACCAATTTTAAAATAATTACCTTAATTTTTGAATTTTTAGTAATTTCTTAAATTTTCCGAGAGTCACTTGCGTTTAGAGTAGAAACTTAAGATGTTTTTAAACTCATCAAAACACACAGAAATCATAACCAGGTAATTTTTTAGTGATTATAATTTGAAAGAGCATAGTTTGAAATACCTTTGGCTAAGTTTTGAAATTTTTTTGGATTATAAACCAAATTTTTATTAGCTGGGAGTCCACTTGCCCCGGGGGTACACTTACCCCACTTGACCCTATATTAAATGATAGCAGAAATGAAAATATTGAATCAAAATTATCCCTCCCATCTAAAAATGCACATCAAGTATTGATGAAAAGGTTCTGTTATTACCAAAATTATAAGCTAAAAAAAAAACCAGATATATTAATTAAAATTTTCAATACTATAGCCAATAAAAAATTCGGTATTACACGAAAAAATTTCTCCTTTTTATATTATTAAATTTTTTTAAAGGCTTGAATGACATACTATAAAATTATTTTTAAAGACATTCAACATCTTGAATCAATATGGATATGAATTTTACACAGGGTTTTTGACAACCCATGACATTGTTGAACTTATAAATTACTGTACATACACAGTGGAACCTCGATATTTCGAACCAGAAGGAGAGGGAATATAAAAACTTCGTAATATCAAGGAATTCGATATATTGAGGTTCATTATATCAAGGTTATTTTTTACCATATTTGATATATTTGAGGTTCACGACAACCCCATAATATACCATTATTTATTTCCAATAGGCCTTGCAATTGAGGATTAAATGGTTTAGCTGAGATTGTATAACCAACATTTGGTCATTGCACAAAATATTAACAGGCCACTGTAACATTAACGGTAAGTTGTAAATAAACTCTTCTATGAAATTTCTATCACAAGCTGATCTGGACAAAGACTATGATTATGATGCGAATAACTAAACAGGGCTGTAAACACACGAATAAGCGTCGATCAGGACTAGAAGATGTTAGTACTCTTATACATGCAGTAAACATGGGGTCGTAAAATTAGTACTCAGGAGAATACCGTGAACTGCATTTAAACAAAATGCTAAAGGCCGCTAAAACAACACTTTTGCGTAATAAATGGAACAACATTAACACAATAAGTTAACTGCAAATGCAGGAAACAAGAACAGCGCTGTGAACATAAGGCAATGTCTGTAGAGTGACACATTGCAACATAAAAGAAAATGGATAAGTTCAATGATTCAATTTGTTGTTGTTTTTTAAGTTTGATTTGTTGAGGTTTCGCAGTTGAAATTTGGATAGTTACAGGTGATTAGCTCTTGCATCGGTGCTACAAAAATTCTTAATATTGAGAATATCATGGGAATTGATATAAATATTGAGGTATAAATAACAATAGATTGATAGGCAGGTTCAATGGGAATAAGAAAACTTCGTAACATGGAGGATTTTGACACACTGAGGTTGATACATCAAGGTTCCTCTGCAGTTAATGCATTACACATTGGCAATTGGCTTATATTTTAACTTACGTCAATTGCATTTGAAATGGTAAATCATTAGCTTCTCCTAAAAAAATACATTATTTGGAGATTAGAAGAAAATACATGATTTTTTTCAATATCTACTGAAGAATAGAATTCAAAAAGTTACCTAAGTCGAGGAAAAAGATAGGACACAGCTATCTCAGCCTTGAAAAGTATTGATGAGCTAGTCTGAAACGCAAATAAATACACATACAAACACTTAAGTTGGTTAATCGTCGTATTGTTTTGATGTGTATTTGTGTTTCTTTCAAGCTCATCAATACTTTTCAAGGGGAGTTAGCAGTGTCTCTATCTTTTTTCTCCACTGAGTGCTTTTTCCTTAAAATCCTAACCAGAAATTTACTTAACACGTTGGCTACCAACGGTCGGAACTTCGGGTCGCCGGGAGTTCCCAGCAGACCGATCCTAGTACTCGATACTCTCACCACAGACCGAGTCATTGTGACAAATGCTAACCCAGACACGGAAAAATCTTTTTCGCTTTTTTATATAATTTGATAATATATATATTTGCCCATAAAAGTTGGAAAGAAAATTTATTTCAGTACTATTTTAACAATTCTATTGCGTCACATATGTGTGCCGTCGGTCTATAGAAATATTTTGTACAGTATTATGTTTCTTTGCTATAGACCGACTGTCTCACATGTGTCATGAGTTGGATGTCTGGGAAATAAATGAAAAATAGTTTTACTACACTAAAAAATACTAAAATATACAGGACAATGTGTCACGCAATAAAAAACGCCATGTGGAATGTGTAGTAAACAATCACTAATGGCATCATGTGAGCAGACAAGATGGTCAACTTTTAAAATCTGTAAAAAATAAAAATTGAGGTCGTACCCAAAGACCAAGCAACACACATGTGTGTCACACATTTCTATAGACCGATAAATAGGTTTTAGATTGATTCAGTGGACCAAATGGGCATGGCAAGTCATTTAACTGAACTGTGACTGTGTCCCATATATGTGTCGTCCGTACACTGGATTTGACCTGAACGTCCCATATATGTCGTCGGTACACTGGAAACACCTTGAGCGACACATATATGTGACGCTGGTCTATATTTAAGGTTTTTTTTTAACATTACGTCACATAGGCCTATGTGTAACGTTCGGAAGCCAACGTATTAAATAATATTTAAGTAACCGCAACAAAGTAAATTTGAGACCATTAATCCTGATTTCTTCAATTCAATTTTCAATAGCCAATACAAACCACGATGTCATTAAAATTCACCTCAGGTTTGATCGTCATCTCGTGTTCCTCAATTGATTCCTCAATCACTTCCGAGTGTGCGGAGAGGCTGTAATTGTGATCTTGGGTCATCTCCGGAGTGGATGTTGGAGGGAGCTCCTGTAGAGACAGTTAAAAGTAATAATCAAAAAAATGAGAGTTTTGTATTGACAAAATAATGTCAATAAACAATGTATTTTGACTGATCAAAAGAATTTGACATGGTAAATCATGACCTACAACAAAAATTAAACAATATGCAGTGGGTATAAATTTGAGAAAAAGAATTACGATTGATTTGAGATGATCATTCCTGATTTTTACAATTTGGCTATCAAGTTTAAAACTTGTTAAACTATTAAAAAAAGTATCCCCGAAATAATGATATTCTGGATGAATATTAAAATTTGAGAAATAGTATAAATAAAGATATTTATCAGGTAAAAGTGAGTTATCACATGTACCTATGTATTTGATGCTAATAAAAACGATATCAAGGGGACTTGGAATGAAATAAATGGAACAATGGGTCGAAACAGAAAGTTAAACATTGATGAAACGATAGTAAAAATTCATGGTAGGGAAAGTAGGTTCATTAAAGGAGATCTGTGACCAATTTGCTTCTATTTTCACTGACAATATTAAAATCACAATTCATAGGCTAGATGCAATATTAATCTGATAAATACCACATGCACATATAATACACCAAATCAAGTAAGTACACAATTCTTTATAAAACTTACCCCAAGCTAGAAAAGAGGATACCGGTATCGAAATAATACTAAGAAAGTTAAGGATAAAAAGTCCAGGTTTTGATGAAATTAGAATGCATGATTTGAAACAATTCTCAAGTAATGTCTCTGAAATGTTATCTAATCTTATTAATAAATCTCTTTGGGAAGGAAAGATTCCTAGTAAGTTAAGTTAAAAATATCAATTGTCCGACAAGTGTATAAGTCGACAAGCCATTTTTCATTTCATAATTACCATCCAATCTCAATACTCCCAGCAATAGATAAAGTCATGGAGCATTATGTGGCACAACATTTGAATGAATATTTATCCAAAAATAATATAATAACAGGCCCGGATTAACACTGTTTGACGCCCTAGGCCAAAGGTCACAATTAGGCCCCCCCCCCAAAAAAAACCCGATTTATGGGACTATTTTAATTCTAATTACTTTAGCTGTAGTATAAAACCACAGAACTATTTAACAAATGTGATGATCATCATTTTTGTCAAATTAATCCGTGGACGTAATCCTTTTGCATCATTTAATGTACCATTTTACCACCATATCAATTTAAGGTGTGAAATAAAATATTATACGATTTTACTAGGAATAGAAATAAATTTAAATCAAGGACAAAAACCAAGGCCAAGGCAAACCTTAAAAGGCACAGGTCAAGGTAAAGGGGCGCTGTTTATCATCAATGAGGGGAATGTTTACCGCAGGTCAGGGGCACTTTTTACAGCTGATCACAGGTGCTATTTACGCGTATTGGGGGCGCTCCTTTATATCGGCGGGGGCGTGATTTAATTCTGATCAAGGATGCTATTTAACGTATATTAGAAGGCGATGCTTACCATCAGTCTGGGGTTAAGCTCTTGACCGCTAATCAGGGAAACTCTTTACGGCATATCAGGGGCGATCGCACCCGCCACAAAGAAGCCCCCCTCCCGGGTTGCGGCTCTTTAGGAGGTCTCCTTGTTTGCCTAAATAGATCTTTCTTCTTTCTATTTTGCAGAACATTCTATTTACTCGTTTTATTAAAAAATGTAATAAACAAATTTGAAAAAACAGAATTAAATTATATTTGTATAAAAATATTGTTTTTTACTAAAAAACTTAGTATAAAAAGGGCCCACTTGACACCCTCCCTGGCTGACGCCCTAGGCCATGGCCTAGGTTGGGCTAGTGGATAAATCCGGGCCTCTGTATAAGTTAATAAACAAATGCCAATATGGGTTTCAACAAAAAAGAGTACAGAATTGTTATTGAAAGATTTTACAAATTGTATAGCCTAAACGGGGAAATTGATGCATTCAATAAAATATTAGTATTACATTTGTGGACTTTACAAAAGCTTTTGATGGCCTACTTTGCAGTTTAAAAAAATAGTTGAATCATTGGAGATCAGAGTTAAAGGTAGATTTCTGGATTGGTTTAGAGATTATTTAAAAATAGAAAAATTGTTGTAAAAAGTAATGATTATACAACAGAGGCAAAAAATATCACATCAGGCGTGCCTCAAGGATCGATTCTTGGACCTATCTTGTACATAATATATGCAAACACATTAAATATACTAAAATATATATGTAAGCAGATTATGGTTATAATAACATGAGGAAAATATACTGAGGCTCATCTGCCCAGTGATCTAAGGAAATTAAATGACAAGAAATTCTGTACACAACTTAAGATATGGCCGAAGAATAGGCCATACAATCTTCAAGGATTCTTTGAAGAAACTTTTTAAGGCGCCATCCACTGCCAAGTATGACAAATGTTTTCCATCAATGAAGTCTATTTATTGTTTGACACAACCTATCCGGCGAAGCTGGTCTTGGTCAAGAAGGAGGTAATTATCATGTTAAATAAACAAAAATCGTGTGTTAACATCAAGAATTTTTTACCCATCGAGTGTCGGTAAAATCCAGTAATATCCTTTGGTCTTTTTCGATTGTTGATAACTTGTGTTAGGCTAATAACAAATGTCCCGAGCACTTTGGATGTTAGCAGCTTTAACCCTCTCCCCTACTCCGCCAAGGTTAGTCTAGTATTGGGTCTTGACAGCTGTGTGAATTCAACAGTGGTTTATTTTCATGTGTTTATTATAATTTGTGTTGCCCAAAGAAGGGAATATAGTTAACTTAGTTTAAATTACATAATTTAGCCTATCGTGATCCACTACCTTTACTCAACTGTTATTAGCACTCCTAGGGCAGAATCCAATCGTTACATTACTTTAAGTAGGAGAAAGAATTATGCAAAGTCTGCTAGTAGAGTATTAATTAATTTTAAGCTAGGCCTACCTGTTGCTCAGCTCCAACTGAATTGAAATTTCTTGTAACCTGCTCTATAGCAGTGTCCACTGTTTCTGGAATATTTTCCTTGGATATGGTTTACATTCTATAGCTTCTCCTAAATGCATGTTTTAATCTAAAACCCCTCAAAGATGAAACCCATTGAAAACAAAAAATATTCTTATCTTAACCTATATCACTACTGAAAGGAATCCAGCTACGATTTAAATGGTTCTATAAAGTTATGTACGTAACACTGTTAGAATATTACGGATTTTTGTGAAATAAATACCTATATTAACACTTAGTAAAATATGTAAAGACATCTATTGAGCAGAACATTCAAAAGGCGAAAACTGTTTGCTGTGCTGATAAGTTTAGTTTACTGCTCCCACTGCTGCAGTGCTGCCAGACGTCTTCAATAAAATTACCCTCCGTCAATGTAAAAAATACCCTCAAATACCCTCAGGCAGGGAAATAGGTTATGGGCCAGTAATCATTGAGCGCAAACACTTGGACAACATATAAGTAAATGGTCACCTAGCACCAGTATTATAGTATTCATAATACTTAAATCTATAATGAGACATGAAGACTGTAATATTATATAATCAAACTAACATCTCTTCTTGGAATCAATTTAATATTTTGCCTTTGCCCTCTGTATTCATGTTCATCATAGTGCCTTGACATCTTCAGTAATAAGATTTAATTGAAGAATAAGTTAGTCAATTCTAAGAAGGCATTCTAATTACCTATGACAAATTAATGCAAAAAATATGTATAAAAATATTCATTGAACAAGCTTACCAAAAAGTTTCTTTAAAACAACTTAAATTAAATTGTTTGTGACAAAATAACATATAAAATATAAATTCCCTCTAACTGGCAAAGTGAATATTTTGGTTAGTTTAATAAACCATGATTAACCATGGACAACCATAAACAAAGATAAATGTAATGTTGTTTGCACTGCTGTAGAATTTGAGAAATTGATAGTTTTACCAAAAGTGCTAAAAGAGTCAATTAATTATTTAGGCTACAGTAAAAACCTATCATCACAACAAAATATTCTTGTTCGCCATACTACGAATTTTGTAATAACTATGCTGTGAATTGTTATACCCTCAAAATACCCCCTATAACGGAATACCCTCAAAAATACCCCCAGACCGTAAAAATACCCTCTTTTCGGGTAATTACCCTCAATCTGGCAGCACTGCACTGCTGACTGCTCACTGCTCCTGTAAATTGTAAAAAAAAAACATAGAAATTGTTAGGGATGGCAAAATGTAACCGCATCAGTTACTTTGCATTAGTTGCGGCGCCGCAACTGATGCGCAATGTAACTGATGCGGGAAAGTGGCTAATGCATTAGTTAAGCTCGGAACAGCCGATGCCGCTAAACACTGCGGGGAAGTGGCTGTTGAATTAGTAAAATCAGTTTGACTAAGCACTAAGCTTTATGAATATCTTGTTTCTACCTGTTTAAGAAGTTAATCATGATGTCTAATATTCTACATATCTGATCCAGGCCAGTTTCGGACGTACATTTGAAGCGGTGATTTAATTTTACAAATCGAGTTTGTATATTATTTTTTAGTTTTCTGTCAATAGAAATTATTTGACTTCATAATGTCATTCTTTCTTGATCCTTTTCACCTTGCACACCGTAACTTAGAGAGCATTAATACTAATAGTTGCACATTAGATTAAATTATTTCTACTGAGGATAATTGTCAAATTTGGAAAATGAAAAATATGTATTTTAGAGTAGTATAATATTTAAATATTATTGAGCTTGGAAAAATAAGGCTAAACTATTATAAGTTAGGCCTATAGGAAAAAAATAAAATTTACATTACAGTACTTTTAAAAATTAAGATAGTAAAAAATAAAACTTTGTACTAAATATCTGTGTAGCTTCATCAACGTAGCGCAAGCTAGTTAATTCTATCCGTACATAAACAACTGTAGCAAGAAACAGGTAACGGATAAACGGTTGCCGACAGTGCTTAACTAATGCAACCGCATTCACTAAATTAAACTAATGCGCGGCCGCAACTAATGCAGTTGCAACTAATGCGGAGAAAACATTAGTTAAGCTCATCCCTAGAAATTGTAAACAAACCAAGAAAAAGAATTTTATACTGGGTTTTTTCATTCTTTTTTAGCCAAAAAGGCTTGGCTTCGGATTACTTCCACAAAGCTGTTATAACTCTTTTATCTTTCTAAATGGGGGTTTTGGAATTTTTGGACCTCAATTTAAAAAATTCAACAATTATTTTAACTAAACCTATTTAAAAGGGTTTAATACAAATTTAAAACATACTAAAAGCATATTTGTGTTTTGAATGTTTAGCTTGGCTCAACAGATTACGAAGTAAAGCCATGGCATGCAAACTCAGGTTTCCCTTGTTAATCTTATGGGAAATCAACAAAACTATCTATTTTGCTTACTATTGATATAACTTAGTAAAATTTTGTATGTATATTCCCTCTGTAGGGTTTAACTGGTATTTGCTTACAACATTCACACAGCGGGAAAAATACACACTCACCCCCATGGGGTTTACGGGGAAAATAAAAAAATGCCGAATATTGATACAATTTAATTTTTACGTTACCTAACCATTATATTTCATAAAAACTAACATTTTTAACAACGTCTCATGTCAGTAAACATACTTGCTCATTAGGAATGAGCAAGTAGTTTCTTCAGCTTTTGTATTTATGCTTGATTTTTTTAGTCTAAACTAGCTAATTTGTACTCCACAGGAGTACTCTAGAACGTTATACTTTCTAAAGTATTTTGTATAGTACAATTTTTGTACAAATTATTCTACTATTCTATTTGAACAATCCAAAAGCAGATTTTCGTCTGCAAATGAGTGCCATATGACCAAAGTTTAGTAAAAAATACGAATTAGCAGCACCTGGTAATAAACAAATAACGATATTTAAATGTCAAACATATGGCAGTGTTGTAAATTGTTCTAGTTTTAATTTGTTTTGAGGTGTAATTGGGATATGAAAATTAGTGTTAGAGTGAAATTAAGTGTTATTACTCTTGCTGAAATAAGTTTGTGTCATATTTTCTGTTTTAACTTTTGCTACACTAGGTTACCAAGCAGTCTTATTCTTAGGGATAATACAGTTAGGCTTACCTACTTTATAATTGTAATCTGTTAGGTAATGTCTCTGTCAGGAATTTTTAAAAAAGCATCTAATTTTATTCTTGGATCTCAAAATGAATCTCAACAACCACAATTCACTACTGAAGGAGAGGTTATTTTCTGTAAGTTTATAATGGATCCAGTAGTCCTAGGTCTTTGATGCCTTGCAAATCCACAGTTGATATGAACCTCACTCTTGGCCACCAAACTTATAATAAAACATATGATTTCTTCCTCTCGTTCCTTATTATATTAGTGAAAAAATGCTCAGTCTTCTATTTATGAAGTGACCCTTTGCGTCAACTCTACAATTAATTCCTAAGTTATATTAGACAAGAAGTGAAATCTCTATGAGCTACACGGACAGTAAGTCTCTGATTTAAATCAGAGTTAGAAATTTACGTTCTACTTCAAAGCCCTCGAATAGGCGAGGTTCTAGGTTAAATGATCAAAGTAGACCTAAACTTATACTAGTTCTTATTAAAACTTCTTCTTCAGGAGACTACTATCCAAAATGCATCTGCCAAGCCCTCAAACTGATTTTGAACTTATTTATTAAACATGTACCGTATGAAACTTTGGCAAAACTTCGTTATCCGTCCCCACCGTTATTATCGATGTGGAAATTTCGATATTGCGATAATATTGCTTATTATATCGATGATACAATTACACCATGCGGTTACGATTTTATCACCTGATTTAGTTCCTCGTTCTAATATAATGAAATAAACCTTTTGACAATAAAACAAATACCGTATATATTCAAACAAGTAACTGAAAAAGTAAAAATTGTAGCTAATGTAACCTGTAACAAAGAACAACACAAAATAAACTAACCAAGTTTGTTGTGTAGCTGTACCTAAATTCGAGTAGGCTATTGAGAAGAAGCAAACTTCGTTATAGCCTAGATCTAAAATAATGGCTTCACACAAATGCTGCCAAATACAAATCAGAAACGTATTTTTTTCTATTGTATTGAGGGAATATATGCATTTTAAATGTTTCCAAACACCATTGATTTTGTTGTTATAAACATCGCTGTAAATTAAAGTGACGGAGGTTTACGGTTACACTGTTAGGTTAGATTATTATTATGATACATATCTTTTCTCAGTATCGTTGTTGATTCGAGTGTTGTCATCGCTCAATTTCAATCGCAATATCGAAATTTCCACATCGATAATAACGGTGGAGACGGATAACGAAGTTTCGCCGAAACTTTTTTAAATTTCTACTTGGAGTAACTTGCATTTGGAGTAGGCCTACTTGCATTAAAATAAAGTCCAATTAGAGATTGATGCATTGTATGAAAATCATTGATTCAAAGGAAATATCTGATTCTGATTGAATCAGAATCAGATATTTATTTCCGTAAAACATTACATAATGTATGGAAATGTCAAAAATTATTTCAATGCAGCAGCAAAATTGCCAGTCTTTGATGGATTTTCTTCATGGAATTGATATCAGGTTTCAAGTACAAAATTAAACTGTATTAAACATAAATAAATAACGACATCATGACAACAATAAATAATTGACTAAAATATAAATTATCATTGAAGCATTGTATTGTAGGACATAGGCCCTCTGCACATGGTAAATTAGGGTGTCGTATAATAAATATTTTCTGAACCAGAATAGATTTTTTATATATTCTTTTATTTTAATTAGCCTTAAAACAATTTGTAACATTTAAATAGGTGTGTTTTCTTAATCCTCTACTGAGAGGCGCCTATTAATTTCCCCTTTCTTTTTGTTTTTTAGGCAAAAATAATGTATGTGTTCACCCCCCGACATTGCTACGTCAAGACACAGATATCATTCACCATCCCGGCTACCTGACTCTCACTTGTCAAACGAGCAGTGTTGCCAACCGACCAACATTGGTACTCACTTGGATACCAAACCAGGTGTTACGACGTAACCCAGCATCTGTAGAGCAACGTAGCCTTTCGGCCTCCAGGTAATTGGGTTTTTTAAACATTTTGTCTGGTATAAATTATATTTATTGGCTTGTTTATTTTATCGTTAATCTGAATCAGGTGTGCAATTTATTCCCTAATCGCTTAGGCATAGTGAATCTTTGAAGTTAAACTCATCTTTAAATTGAACTAATAGGCCAGTTTGAAATACTTGGTACAGTACTCACGTTTATTTATGGATTTATTTAGTGAAGTTGCTCACTTATACTTGGATCTCTTCTTTTAGCAATTTAGGCCTATCTAGTCTGTAGATTCTATTTCTGAATGACATTGTTTTGGTGAGGTATCTTCAATGAACAATGTATTTTTTGGGTATCACTCTTCTATTTTGATTGTTGTCAGCTCGGGACTTGTCAGGATTTACAAAACACAAAAAACGACACACGAAAACACTTATAATCCCGAAGTGACGAAAAGCGACGTTAGTTTGTAGATTGACTTATTAAGGTAATTTTATGTTGCATTGACTGAATACCGGTATGTAACTTATTCTTTTAAGAGCAATTTATTTTTATATTAAGGTTAGGCTAGATGTATTGTGCATCATACGGTACAACATTCTCCCCTAGAAGGCCAAAAGATATTGGGCACAAAGTATTAGTGGTTGAAATAAAGTCCACATCTTAATGTTAAAAGGTAAAAGTTCATTAAGGCACCAAAATGAAAAAAATTGGTACGGTAAAATGATAAATCGGGTTGTACAACAATACCAACCCTTTGTACTGAAATGAATTTGATATTTTATAAGCTGACGTTTTATAACAGCTAGACTTAGACTTGGCCTGTATTATTTTAGTGGCAAATCAACTTTTGTTCATTACAGATGTGGAGAAAGGCGGAGACAGTCGAGCGAATCAAGCACCACTCCAGACTCTTATCGGCACAGTTCCGCGGACAGCTTAGACTCCCACAGTGTCCCGAACAACGATTGGCTCAGAGAAGTAGAAACACGTCTCAAACGGGACAGCCTCTCATCAGAAAACTCCGTCAAGAGTCCGGACGACAATAATTACAAGTCAAACGGATGTTGTGATCCAGTGCCAAATATCGTGATTGATACTAGTCAGCCTTGCTCATTAGATAGTTTTAGTGACAATTCGGTGACTACTGTTAGTGAATTGAGTGAGATTCAAGATAAAGAAAGGAGGATGTCGGGACCGAAAGAAACGCCAGTGTGGATGGTCTCTCCTGAAGTCCTTGCTTTGCGACATAACCTCACTTTCCCAGAGAGCGCCACTGCCTCGCCGGTTGTCCGAAGAGCTTATCGAACTTGCCGAAAGTTTTCTGTTGATCTGAGTAAGTCGTCAATAGTGTCTTAAAGGTGAAGCATAGTTTTGACTACAGTATACGACTAGTTAAGTCTCACAATAATTGTTTTACTGTACCTACTGTAACCTAATATAATTAGCCTGATAACTTAAATGACAACAATTATTTTTTTTATCCAACACCACTACCTATTATGATGTGATTTTAATCACCATTAAGGTTATTTGGTAAAAAAAATCTGTTAAAGGTCTGTAAATATTTGTTTCTTGATAACTTGTACTCTGCAGGCGAGATGAGGTCTCTGCGGCTATTCTTCAGTGATTCGACGTCGACGCAAGGCCAGTTGGTGGTGGCGTCAAGGCAGTGTCAGTACAAGATCCTCCACTTCCATCATGGAGGTCTTGACAGGCTCGCCAACACACTGCAAGCTTGGAATCTGCTCACCGTTCACGGAGACACGGGCAGCGATGACGTGCCCTACCGCCACTTCATGGTTTGCAGGTTTGTTTGTTTGCTTTACTGAATTTTTTAAAGCCCTAGAAAGTTGGGTAGGACATCTCTTATGGGACGTTATATAGCCCCTTAGAGAAGGAATTTTATGAAAGGAATACAGGTAGGGTAGGATAAGGTCAGTCTGCTTTCCTCCTGAAGCTAAAGAGAACCACACCTACAGTATGGAATTCTTTGAGCAAGACCGGAAAGCCCCAGATAGAAAAGTTCTAATGCAACGAATGGCTACCATACAAAGACCATCATGTCTTAAACCTTAAAGGTATTCAACCTCTAATGGGGAGATTACAAAAATTTGTCTTCAAGCCAAACAGACAAAGCCTAGCATCCAGACTTAACCAGGACTCATTCTCTTTCAGAGATTTTGAGAATCCAAGATTAAGGCTAATTAGCCACAGTTTTAGTTTTACTAGTGTACGTGTTGCTCGAAATTGAGCCATTTATTTATTTTAATGTAAAAAATGTTACATTTCGTTCTAAATCAGTGACATTCGACCAATCCAATATTGTGAATGGTAATCAGTTACCAAAAACCATTGACAGCTGTACATTAACAGATGTTTAAAATGCTCAATCTTATCCGAATGTTATTCTAATGGGAAGGTTTCAAATTTAATTTGTGGTTAGCGCCCTTACTTTAAGTCCGATTCTCATAAATTTTTGGTGAAAACAACTGCAGACCAAGCCCTATCCAGCGTCACCAAAAACTTGAAAATCAGTGGAGAACTGTAGCAGGAGTTCTCAACACAAAAAAAGCCTTTTAGCGTATTAAATAAATATAGATTCTGCTTTTTAGGATAAAATAAAATATTGAGCGTAAATTTTTTTTGCAATTTTCAATTCCTTTTCACCCAGGAAATCAGCTACCATGATGTTGCTTTAATTTACCCATAAGTTTCTAACTTTTTTTTCAGACTGATGTAACTTCTTATACCAATCCAAGATAGTGCAATGAACATTTCCGTGGATTTTTTTAGGCCAGCCGTGAGTGAAGGTGATTTACATCCAGAGGAGGGAACCATTTCTGAAATCTCATCTGCCGATTGGGCAGAGATGCTGAATCCTGCCGGCCAATTGGAAGATGACATTCCTCTGAGAAAGGTAAAATGTTCTGTGAGGTTTATTTGTAGAAAACAACATATATTTAGGTGTTTGGGAGCCAGCCGAACCATCCAGGCTAACTCTAATTAAATTGCATAGTTTAATGCGTATTCAGCATTTGAACTTGAGCGCAAGTTTTCATTGTGAATGTTATATTTAACTTGTAAGAAATAACATGTACCGGTAACTTGTAAGAAATAACATTTTTATTTAATACTATTTACTATTTGAGTTTCAGTACACACCTATTGGTCTTTTCTGAGTTTAATACCAAATGTGATAATAAACCTAGCCTCATGCACTAATTTATTTTTAAGAAAACAAAAAACTATATCTGATATAAAAAAAAGGGACAAAGAGATGTTCATCCCCATATTTATGAGAGATTTTAAACTAAAATTAATATTTTTTAGGTTACCGATACCTGGGTACACCAGACTCTAACTATCCCGCTCAGACCTATCCGGCCCAGTCATCGGGAATAATAATAAAAAATTTAAACTATCAAAAAAATGTTTTTTTAGCTTAAGTTCTCGGTTTTATGCCTTCAATTGTCCACTACTAATACTACTACACCAGCAATACTTTATTATAGCGTTATTTATTGCTCCATTTGCTTGGGATATGCAATTTCTACATCAATGTTTGCAATGCAATTGTACATTGTCTTTCTGCAAATAAAGATTATTATTATTAATGTACTGTACCAAACAGTGCCAGCTGGGAGCCAACTGATCACTGATGGCCAGCAAACCACGCTCTTTGTGTATTGGCGACATAAACAACGGCCAGAACTGTTGATTGCGCCGGTTGACTATTACCTATAAGTTTGAATTAATTGTAGAATGTTTTTAACAAGAAATTTTTTATCATCTCGAGTTTTTTGTCGTAATTCATATGGCATACACTTCATTTTAATAGTTGATTACAATGCTTTGTATTGTATTTGATGGAAATATAACCAAGCATTAACGTTTACTGTGCACTGATATTTCTCTATAATTTGGCCTCAAAGATATTAAAATGACATCATAACTTGGCCTCCGGCTTATCTGGCCCGGCCGTCCGACACAAAAGGCTGGATAACTGAGAGTCTACTGTGAAGTTTATAATTCATTAATAATAAAAAACTTACCACAAATAAAAGGGCCAGTAAAAATATCAAAAACATGATAAACCAACAATTATTTATATTACTAATTTAGGCTCATCAAATTACTTTTTGCAGGGCATCTTCCTGGGAGGTCTTTCATCAGAACTTCGCAAGACAGTCTGGCCATTTCTGCTCCACTGTTATTCATTCCAGTCGACCTACACGGAGCGGGAACACATTCAGCAGATCAGAAGGCACGAGTATCACCAGTTAAAGTGAGCAATCCGGTGCATTTGAACATATCTTCAACTTGAAAGAAGTATTAAAGGAGTCATGATGAGACATAAGCCGAAACGTCTTTTAGTTTGAGGTTTATAAGTGCCATAAACATAGCACAGTATCAAACCAGCTGTACGAAAAACAAATTATCTCGAACATAACATAATAATGTTTTATGTGGAAAATATTTATTTTTTCTTGACCTAAGAACACAGAAAAACACTGGTTTTCAATGTTTAATGCCTACTCATATTTACAATAATAATGGCTGTAGGTGCATTTTTTTCATTGTCTATTAGCGAGTTTCCCTATAGGGAATACGCTATTACGGTAGTAGTCACGGTAGGTAGGACCTAAGCCTGGGACCATGATACTTTTTGTTTTGAGGTCCCTAGAAGCCAAAAACACCATTCGTTCAAATTATATATATATATATATATATATATATATATATATATATATATATATATATATATATATATATATATATATATATTGTATGGCATTAATAGCCAGCTACCAACTTCAGAAAAATATAAAACATTCTCTGCGGTGCTTAGCACATGCGTCAAAACATTTAAAAACTAAACTAAAAACATAAAGTTACGATCTCTCATTATAAAGCGTTTAACTTATATTTGCTTAGAAAACCATATGGCGGCAAACCTATGTACTCACTCCTATGGGGTTTATGGGGAAAATAAAAAGAACACCATAACCTGATAAAATTTGGTTTGTACATTCACTAGGTAGGCTTTAACTTTTATTTACCAACAAAACCCATATGGCGGCAAACCTACATACTCTCATCCCCATGGATTTTATGGGAAATAGAAAATATACCAAAATTCCATTGGAAAATTTGCTGAGTACGCAGGTCTGCTGCAACGGGGGTATTTTTATAGTGTCTTGGTATTCAAGCTATTTTTCTATGGTTCAGTCATCATTGATATGCTTTATTAAAAGTTTGATCAGCATTTGCCATAATTTATCAAAGTTTTGCACCTTCAATTGCTTATTTGCAGTCTGATTATTGAATATAAATACCAAACATCATCATGTAAGCAGGGAGGGTAAAGTAAATAGTAAATATCTTGTTTTATCAAAAAATCCATCTATACCAAAAATTCTCAATTAATCTGAACAGAGTTCTGTCTCAATTAGTTCTTAATACTAGGACTCAAAAATACTGTATCTCTATGTATAAATGGAAATTGGGGTTTGAATGTTGTATGTAACACAGGTTGTTAGCATTCGTAGAGAGAAAACACCTCTACAGCCATATACTTGATTGAAAGCTCTTGACAAGGGTTCCTATCAAAATTTATCATCTAGCTAAAATCCAGATAAATTGATAATAGATCATCTTCTTTAACTGTTAACAAAATAGAGATTTAAAAAAAAATGTTGTGGTGGCTGCCAAGTTGGGTGCCTTCATTAGTTTTTGAAGTCTAGTGCATCAAGGGTATATCTGATCTGAAATCTGATGTAAAAATCGTTAGTGGGGAATTAAATTATCAACATCATATAATTAATGCAACATTAAATGCACACATGAAAACATTTAGGAATATTAAATTATAAACAGTGGTTCCATTTAAAGTATTGAGGGAATATTGGTAATAAAAAAACATAAGGATATTGTAGATTTGAAGCTAGTGAGCGTAGTGAATGAGCTTTCCTGAAGAGCAACAAATTCCTCAGGTTGGCATTGAGATTTGAGTACCATTGCAAAGCACAGGTAAGTCAGCTAGTTCAGAATAAAATAGTGGACATGTTTTACGCGTTTCAGTATTTTTAGTGAGAGTGTTTTCTCTTAAAACATTACCACTAATTTATCCTAACGAAGCCCAAAACTTATAATCACCCTGCACAAAAAAAGAAAAAATAACTTTATCATGTTGGTCTTTTAGAAAACAATCATAAAATTCCTTTGGTATAAATTTTTGATCATACTGGTGTTTTACTATAGAGTTGTCTTATAACCTATTTTTACAAGGCGCTGAATATTTGAACAAAGCATTGGAGAAAGCTAGTTATAGTTTTCAAGCAAAGCAATTCTTTTTGAGAAGCAGTTGTCAGTCATAACTTATAAGATCAGTCACTTCTACGAATAACAAGCTAACTAACGATGATTAACAGTTGTCGTCGAGAAGCATTGGAAGGGGCTGCGCGGGAACGGTTTATCCGTAACGTGGCGTGCGTCGTGGAGAAGGACGTCGTCAGAACGGACCGAAGCCACCCGTACTACGCAGGAGAGAGCAACCCTCATGTGCAGACCATGATGTGAGTTGACAAAACAATCATGCCTTGTTTAATCTTTAAACATTATTTCTTGTGGTTATGTTTTTCAGTCACATGGGTGGTAGGTCTAGTGAGGTTGTCACCTTGTGGAAATTAGGTTAGTTATGGTTAGTTATGGGTTCTCCGTTGGGCCTAGGAAAAGTTTTATGAAGGTCAGGTCCTGTAAGCCATGATTTACGACTCAATTTGATAAAAAGAATATTACTTTCCTGGCAATCAGCTAGTCTCAGTGTAGGTAAAATTTGATCAATTGCAAATTTTTTGTTCTCACTTGTGTATCGATTACCCTGGAGAAAGAAATTTGTTTAGTAATTTTTTTATTCAGGTGTTGAAGTTTTATTGTAATTATGAAATTCAAATTGGTGTTAGTTAGTTTCTTTTAGCTGTACTAGTACAGTAGAAGCTCTCTTAACCGACCCCTATAAAATCGGACTATGGTCGGATAATAAAAAAGGTTGGTTTAACCGAATAATACTGGAAATATTTGTTAGTAGTAGCTTATGCAACGATTAAACTATGAAGCCCTTTTAAGCCGTTGAGTGTTCTAAATACCTCAGGAGTGGCTTAAATTTGGTGAATTACTGTAATAAACAATCCAAAAATGTATAGGCTATGGACGGTCGTCAATTCAAAACGAAGTCACACAGTTGTCGCTTGACGAAATACTCATTCTCACTTTCGTATGATCACACTCTTTTGAGGTTAGGTACACAAAGCAACTAAAAGCTGGATCTTAATGGAACAATCAGCTGATATGAAAATTGCATACTTTATATTTAAACACTATCTCTGTCAAGTGCTGAGTTCTTATTGATCCAGAATCTGTATTTTAGATTGAAACCTGTATGTTAAATACCCCATTAGGCAATGGATTTAAATTTGGTTTAGTAATGTATTTACTTGTCCTAAATAAAATCATTAAAACAAGTGAAAAGTGTTTAAATTTGTTCCAAAGCAATTAGTTAGCTAATTAAATAAACACTCAGTTGTGGTGTAAAAAACTGTTAAATAACGAAGTAAACAAACACAGCACAGTAAACATTGCCGCATGAAATATTGAAAACAACTGACTGGATTTGACTAGCTGAGTTTACATATAATCGACTGATGGTATGTTATGAAAGTTATTTTTTAGATCATTATCCCAACATCGGCTCGCATGGGGAAAGTTTGTATATTCCTAGAAAACAGTCGGTTAATCCAACGGGTGTTTGATCCAAGGTCGGTTAAGAAAGCTTCCACCGACTATTTATGTTTTATGTGAATAATGAATAAAATAGTATTTTCACATAAAATAATAGGCTAGTTATTTTTTATGTGAAAGTAATTTTTTAAGTATGTTAAGTTTGTAGGATATTTTATGGAACATAAGTAATCAGAGAAATATTAATTAAGAACAAGAACCTCCTTCTTGAATACTGTCATGTAGCTCATTTGTTATACCAGCATACCTTACTCCAACAATTGATAAGCAAATGATGTGCTATCCTGACTGATATCACCACATCCTGTTCAGTCACGTCCTGTCCGATAAGTTTGCATAAAATGTAGGTCAGTCACTAGAAAGCAAAGTGTAAACAATATACCTAATTACAATTAAAATTTAATTCTTTGATCTGTCTAGTTTCTGAAAAATTTAAACAATTCAAGATTTTTACAAAATGAAGAATTTTAAGAGTTTTAAATCATAGAAAAATAAACACTAAGTGTTTTAAGTTATTAATAGATCAAAATAATATTTTCAGTGAGTTATTAATTTTACCACTCAAGTACCAATTTATAAGTATTGTTATATTGTAAATGGGCCTAATTAGAGACCTATTTATATCTATAGGTACTTATTTAATACCTTCGCTAAGGTTTTTTGTAATTGGAACTCCTTGTACCATTCTCAACCAATTTCCAAGTTTTTGGTGTCGTTGGTCAAGGCTTGGTCTGTAATGATTTTCACCAAAAACTAATGAGAGTTGGACTTAAATAAACACTATCCATAATTTAAATTTGAAATTTTTCATTAGAATAACATTGGGATTGGGGTTTTAACATTTTAAACATCTATTAATTTACCGCTTTAAATAAGTGTAGTTTTGGGTGATTACTGATAATCACAAAATTGGATTGTTCGGAAGTCATTGTTTTAGAACTAAACATATCACTTTTAGCAATGACAAGTCATAGTTCAAGTAGACTATTTTGAGCAAAAGGTATACTAGGCCTTAGTATTCACACACTTAGTACACAACATTTTTTTTGTCCAAGGAACTCCTAATAAGGCAACCGATTTTAATTTTTTGGTGTCATTGGAGGGAGATAAGTTAATTGGTAAACATACGTCAAAACAGAAGGGCCCTACAAGACCTATTCAAGTTTGTTACTTCCAAATTTATCAGCATTGCTAAGGGAATTAATTGATTTACAAATTTAACACTGTAAAGAGGGTACACTATATTCGGGAGATGACTTGTTGGCTAGTGAATGGAAAGATTCCCCCACCACTACCAGCTGTTAAACAGCATTGAAATAAAAGGAAACGTTTAAAATTAACCAATAGGAGAGCTAGAAATCACTGAGGTGGGGGTAACCTCCCGTCAATCCCTTTTTCCTAGTTGGCCAACAAATCTTCTCATAATAGTAATGGGAGCATATATCCAATTATGATAAATAGTTTATGTTAAATTATGGAGAATACAGAAGACTAGTCTACGTGTTGCTCGAAATCGAGCAATTTATTTATATACAGTACAAAAGTTGCTTTAGCTCTAAATCAATGACATCCGACCAATCCAATAATGTGAATATCTTTAATCGCCAATAACTACACGTATTTACAGCTGATTATTAACAGATGTTTCAAATGCTTTATTCAGTCCCAATGTTATTTAAATGGGAAAATTTGCGATTTCAATGGTGGATAGCGCCTTTATTTTCTGTCCGATTTTCATAAATTTTTGGCAGAAACAACTACAGACCAAGCCCTATCCAACGACACCAAAAACTTGAAAATCGGTTGAAAATTGTAGGAGGAGTTCTCAAGACAAAAAAACTCATAGTGTATTAAATAAGTATAGATTAGTAGATTTTCAGTGAAATTCAGATTAATCATTTCAGGAGGATCTTGCTGAACTACGCGGTGTATAACTCCAGCCTCGGCTACACCCAGGGCATGTCGGATCTGTTAGCTCCAGTTTTAGCTGAAATAGAAGTGGAAGCCGATGCGTTCTGGTGCTTTGTTGGGCTCATGCAGCGAGGAATGTTCGTATGCACCCCGACTGACTCCGACATGGAGAGAAATCTGGTACGTTTTAATATGTTCTTCTTTTTACCTGATGTGCAAACGCTATTGAACCGTTTAGTGCAAAAACCCGTTAAGTGCCAAATTGGGCAAAATTAAGTTAAGACCATATTATTGTACGAAATAGATAAACACATCGATTGGTGCAAAAACCCGTCATATTCTATCCCAACAATGCTACTAAAATACAGGTTGAAATCTTTGTTTAGTGCAAAAACCCGTCATGTTCCATATGATCATGTTTAGTGTTCTTAGCGGGTTTTTGCACTAAATAGTAGAAATTTGTTTGTTTGCTCTACTGAAAATTCGCAGCAATGATGGTTGATTGCAAATATTATTTTTTGTACATGATGTTAGTTGTGTCAAAGTTATTCACAAGGAAGGCACACCCATCTGGGAGGATATATAAATGAATACTGGTCGTTTTGGGCAAAAACCCATCATGTAAAAATTTTGAAATTTTTTTTATGTACATATGGTTACTATAAAAATATTTATTTCACCACAACAAATGTTCTTTTGATGGGTACTTTCAAAACCCAAATTGATTTAAACATTGAAATAAATTTGCAATTTTTACAGTAGACTCCCTCTTAACCGGCCACTTCGGGACCAAGCCGCAGCCGCATAATGAATTGGCCGGTTAAACCGATGTTCATTTAAGAACGTCAACCTACAATTTTATATGGCCTAAATATAATTGTCACTTTAAAAAACTTTAAATACATAAGCCTTCTGTATATGATTTATAGCTAACATCCGACACCCATGAAATCCACAACAAACCTAAACTAATAATAATTCGTTTCTTAATTGTGATAAACTGAATAGTAAAACAAACACATTGGCTTCTGGTGACACTCACTTCCGTTGTGGACGTTACATTTGAATTGGATTGAGAACATCAATATGAAATAACGTTGAATAGAATGATACAGTAGATAAAAAACTACGTTTCCTGCGAAACACAGCCGGTTAAAGCAATGTTGAGATAAAAATGCCCAGTTAAAAAGATGTTGTTTTTGTGTCAGAGTAGGCCAGTTAAAGCAGAGACCGGTTAAAAGGTGGCCGGTTAAGAGGGAGTCTACTGTATAAGGTTTTTTTTTTAATACTGTAAAATTACATTTTTGGTATAGGCCTATGACGGGTTTTTGCACTAAACGATTCAATTGGGTTCTCAATCTAATCATAAGGTGTAGTAATTAGCCTAAGATTTTCTACCGTGTAGTCCACAGCTGATTAAGTCTTTCTACTAAAAATGTCGAAATTTTCAGAATTACTTGCGAGAACTCATCAGAGAAATGGTCCCAGCGTTTTATGCTCATTTACAAAAACACACGGACGCAATGGAGCTTCTGTTTTGCCATCGTTGGATTTTACTGTGAGTTAATATGTTTTGTAGTTGTTGTATAAATACAAGGCGTGTTTTGAAGTAAGTATTGTTGAAAATAAAATGGGATTTTTTGATAATCCGATTTTTACATGAAAGCCTATACTTTAATCTACTTTTCCACATAATTTCTGCAATTATTAAGGCACTTGTCATATCATACAATTAGCTTTACAATTTTTTCGTCATAGAATTCTGCCGCCTGCCATGAGAGACACTAAAATACAGCCGTTTTAACATCGTCGTCATTGTCGTGGCGCACACCGCTAACGTCTTTCTTCAAATGATCATGTGATTATCACTCGGTACTAGATTGGGACTGTAGGGAGGATGATCAAGTTGTTCCCAAACAAATTCTCTGATCAAATCCTGGGTTTGATAAGTGATATGTTAACAGGCATTACCGTGAAGCAAAATGATGCCATTAACCACCATGCACATTTGTGCAGCTATCTTTAAATGTCGTTACCACTTTCGTACCATTCCATCACTCATAATGTTTTCTCCGTACACTCCACAGATTTCGCGATGATTATCCAATTTCAGGCTATTAGCCTACAGAAAACGGATAACAGACCGTACTATGCAGTCGGCAGGAATCTCCATGAGCGAAGTTTCTTTAAACATTAAAAATAGTCCAAACACAGCGGAAATGCCGTAATGGCATCCGTGTGTTGCCGATGGATGTAAATACACCGCGCGCATGTGCAAAATGCCAACCGCAGGGCAGCAGGGGCGGGATTTAAAAACGGTACTTACTTTAAAAACATGCCTTGTATATTGAATGTCAATGAATGCACAGCAGTTTTTTCTTAATTTTATTAACATTGTTAGTAATAAAATAGATTTCCTTTCCACTCTAAAGAAATGTCAGCCTATCGGTAATGGTAAGAAGAAAAAATGTCACAATGAATGGTACACTAGATACTTTGCTACAATGAAGGAAAAATTGATGTTTTTAGATAAGCTAGTTAAAAATACTGATTGTGATAATCTCATAAACAGATATATTGTATAAGCAGTCTATAAAACAAGCAAAGTTACCCCACAATGCAATAAAAATAGAAGAAAGTAAAAATAAATGGATATCATTGGGCTATTAATTAATGATGCTTGCTAACAACTGGTCAATGTTAGATAGTAACAAGACTGGGGTTTGGACCATTCCCCGTTAAAACGGAATGCACGTGTTCCTCTGCCTGGCGATCGTGTCTGCGTACCAGTGATGAGTGATTTGCCTTGACGCAGATGTTTCAAGCGAGAGTTCCCTGAGCCGGTGGTGCTCCGCATCTGGGAGGCCTGCTGGTCCAACTACCTCACCGACTACTTCCACCTGTTCCTCTGCCTCGCGATCGTGTCTGCGTACCAGTGATGAGTGATTTGCTTTGACGCAGATGTTTCAAGCGAGAGTTCCCTGAGCCGGTGGTGCTCCGCATCTGGGAGGCCTACTGGTCCAACTACCTCACAGACTACTTCCACCTGTTCCTCTGCCTCGCGATCGTGACCTCAGTGATGAATGATTTGCCTTGACGCAGATGTTTAAAGCGAGAGTTCCCTGAGCCGGTGGTGCTCCGCATCTGGGAGGCCTGCTGGTCCAAGTATCTCACCGACTACTTCCACCTGTTCCTCTGCCTCGCGATCGTGACCTCAGTGATGAGTGATTTGCTTTGATGCAGATGTTTCAAGCGAGAGTTCCCTGAGCCGGTGGTGCTCCGCATCTGGAAGGCCTGCTGGTCCAACTACCTCACCGACTACTTCCACCTGTTCCTCTGCCTCGCGATCGTGACCTCAGTGATGAGTGATTTGCTTTGATGCAGATGTTTCAAGCAAGAGTTCCCTGAGCCGGTGGTGCTCCGCATCTGGGAGGCCTGCTGGTCCAACTACCTCACCGACTACTTCTACCTGTTCCCCTGCCTCGCGATCGTGTCTGTGTACTAGTGATGAGTCATTTGCCTTGACGCAGATGTTTCAAGCGAGAGTTCCCTGAGCCGGTGGTGCTCCGCATCTGGGAGGCCTGCTGGTCCAAGTATCTCACCGACTACTTCCACCTGTTCCTCTGCCTCGCGATCGTGACCTCAGTGATGAGTGATTTGCTTTGATGCAGATGTTTCAAGCGAGAGTTCCCTGAGCCGGTGGTGCTCCGCATCTGGAAGGCCTGCTGGTCCAAGTATCTCACCGACTACTTCCACCTGTTCCTCTGCCTCGCGATCGTGACCTCAGTGATGAGTGATTTGCTTTGATGCAGATGTTTCAAGCGAGAGTTCCCTGAGCCGGTGGTGCTCCGCATCTGGAAGGCCTGCTGGTCCAACTACCTCACCGACTACTTCCACCTGTTCCTCTGCCTCGCGATCGTGACCTCAGTGATGAGTGATTTGCTTTGATGCAGATGTTTCAAGCGAGAGTTCCCTGAGCCGGTGGTGCTCCGCATCTGGGAGGCCTGCTGGTCCAACTACCTCACCGACTACTTCTACCTGTTCCCCTGCCTCGCGATCGTGTCTGTGTACTAGTGATGAGTCATTTGCCTTGACGCAGATGTTTCAAGCGAGAGTTCCCTGAGCCGGTGGTGCTCCGCATCTGGGAGGCCTGCTGGTCCAACTACCTCACCGACTACTTCCATCTGTTCCTCTGCCTCGCGATCGTGACCTCAGTGATGAGTGATTTGCCTTGACTCAGATGTTTCAAGCGGGAGTTCCCTGAGCCGGTGGTGCTCCGCATCTGGGAGGCCTGCTGGTCCAACTATCTCACCGACTACTTCCATCTGTTCCTCTGTTTCACGATCCTCTGTTTCACGATCGTGACCTCAGTGATGAGTGATTTGCCTTGACGCAGATGTTTCAAGCGGGAGTTCCCTGAGCCGGTGGTGCTCCGCATCTGGGAGGCCTGCTGGTCCAACTACCTCACCGACTACTTCCACCTGTTCCTCTGCCTCGCAATCGTGTCTGCGTACGCGGACGACGTCATCGCGCAGGCTCTGCGTACCGACGAGATGCTACTCCACTTCAGCTCGCTCGCAATGTTCATGGACGGCGACCTCATACTGCGCAAGGTAATGGAAATTACATTCGCTCTAGTTCCGACCGTTGTGGTTGGACTTCTTATGCACTGTATCATTACTTTCACCCAAGGTAGTATCTCTCATATTCTATTTCATGTTTGTTATTGCCCCAAACTGGTATGACTGTTCAGTGTGGTTTTAAATGACCTTATCGTCTCCAGTTCAAATCCGTTGTTTACAACCTGGTTTCGGCACTGATTTGTACCATGTTCACGTAGTTCACAAGTCAAAACATCAAGCTGGTAAAAAATCGGTCTTGACGATGTCGTTAATGTTTTAAAAAGTTTAAATAAATAAAGCATAATTTACAAACGGTGTCCTTAAGCCGGCTGCTATTAAGCCGACGGAACTATTAAGTAAAAGTGCATAACATCCACCCGTCCATTCATTCGTCTGTGTTTTTTCTGTGTACTGTTCGTAAATTATGTGTTATTTATTTTAACTTTTTAAAACATTAACGACTTTGTCAAAACCGATTTTTTTACCAGCTTGATGTTTTGACTTGTGAACTACGTGAACATGGCACAAATCGGTGCCAAACCAGGTTGTAAACAACGTATTTGAACTGGAGATGGTAAGGTAATTTAAAAACACACTATATATCCCATATTCTAATGACGGGGCCAATTTCAGAATGACCAAATGGTCAGATATTGGGAGGATTTTTTTTATCTGCAGAAGGATGGTTTGAGTAATTTCACCCCAAGCTGTAGCAGAGGTGTAGATAGTGCTTTTTTTATTTTTAAATACAAAAATTTTCATGATGTTTGGATTCATATTTTCACACACATACCTCAACTCAGAGCCAGAGCACAGTGAATAAACAAGACGAGAAAACACAAGCAGTATTCAAAAGTCAAAATTTCTTATTTCATGGAGAACAAAGATAATGTAAAGTATATTTGATAATAATAATAATAATAATAATAATAATAATACTTTATTGACAGGTATCAATAAGATACATAGCAATAATAATTAATTCAACTTAATAATAATTTTTAATTTTAACTATGATGTCCAAAAATCTTTAGATAGGCAATCTTCAAAATTGTATGGTGCTTTCATTAGTAATTTTTCAATTAATCTTCTCTTAAATATTTTTACTGGCAGTTCCAACCAAATCAAGGGTATTGTATTAAATAATTTTTTTTTTAAATACAATAGTGTAGTTTGTTTGTGTTTGATAATGGCCAGGTGAATTGATTTTGTCATCTTTGTAGGAACTCAGCTTCAGTGTAGAAAGTGTGGTC
Organism: Neoaliturus tenellus; assembly: GCA_030545055.2. Taxonomy (NCBI): domain Eukaryota; kingdom Metazoa; phylum Arthropoda; class Insecta; order Hemiptera; family Cicadellidae; genus Neoaliturus; species Neoaliturus tenellus. Next base: position 40,820,080 of record CM061534.1, read on the forward strand.
AAGCAGCCAGAATCTTGAATCTTGTCTTGAATCTTGAAGGGTGTTAGTTACCTCAACACTGTATAATGACTAATTTTCAAATGCTCTCAGGAACCAAGATTTTTTATATTCTTAAAGCAAGAAAAAAATCAGCCTTTCCTGACAAAATGTTTTTCTAAATATCCAAATTTCCAGAATGATAAGAGTTTGGAATAGCTTGACTCGTGACAGAGAGTTCTCACTGCCCCCCCCCCCCCCCCACCATCCTAGCGCCTATTGGGAATGAGCTATAAAGTTATTTTTTGCTTACTGTTACTGTATAACATGTTTCGTAAGTTGTTATTAATAATAATAATCTTTATTTTCCAAAACAATTACATACTTTTTTTTACAATACATAATAATACAGTGTTCCTTTTACATTTTAAATTCATACAATTCCAATTACAAATTAAACATTAATAATCTTATAAAAGTAAAAAATGCCAGGCTGACAACCATCCAAACACATACATTTACACATAATTTTTTTATATTAATTTTTTTTTTTGGAAAACGAACCTCCAAGGCAGTGTCTGTTGGGAGGCTATCACATAAATTTAAATTCTATAAATGGTTTGACAAAAAAAGTACAGTAAATTAAAATATAAACTCATTTTGATCAATACATATATGGAAAAAAAACCATATTAAACAAGTTAATAACAAATAGAATCTTTACTACAGAGCCTTTAAATTATACATCTCTAAATATTTTTGCATACTATATTTAATACATACTATCATATAAGACTATACACTTATCTTATTGAATACTTACATATTCAATAACAATTCTGGCTAACCTTTATTTTGTAACTGTAAATGCTAGCCTTTCCCAAAAAAGTGTTTGTCTAACATGCTATTGAGGAACAATTTATAAACTGAGTGGTCAGTTATTCTGCTCTTACGCCGTTCTTGTTCTTAGTTGTTACTGCGAGAATGGTGAGTTATTCCGTTTTTACAGAACTGTCAAATGAAAATCGTTCTTGTTCCCTAAGTAGTTGTCTGTGCATCGATAACGTTTAGTCAGTAATTGTTACGGTACTTTGCAACCAAGGTCTGTAAAGGAAGAAGCATAACTTCTTCTCATGTCAGCTGAATAGCTTTTTTTGGTGTTCCGGATATGAAGCGTCTAAACTAAAACGGAAGTCAAGTTACGTTATAATATTTACCATTACACAGCTGATTGAAAAAGAGAATGAAGCAGTCCTGCCATGGGTACGATATTTATCCTAACGACACCATATTACTCTATTTTAAATTTGGATTATTAGTTGATAACAAACCATTAGGTAATGACCAAATTACAAATTATCAATCAAGGTAAATATAAAACCATAAATTCTACCCTAGTTTGCTTTGAAATTCCTTATTTTAGTAATAGTTGAGACAAAAAATCCCCAACGCAAACAAGAACGATTGTTGTTTCCTGCAGCGTTGGCAACACTTGCAGGTAACAAAGAGTAAAATGTTGGTCTTTTAACACTTTTTTAACCAACAAAACCTCTGTGGCGAGTGGCGACATCCATGGATGTTGCAGAAAGTGACACCATTGCTCTTATGGGATGTAGCTCACCTGGCCCTGGCCTACAGTAACCTTGTTTTGCAACTATGTTTGGTGGTGTAACAGTTATTTTTCGCTCATCGCTAGCGGCTATCCGGTTGCAGGCGCGGGGACTGCTGTACAAGTTCCGGGAGCGGCCGGTGTTGCCGTGCACTCTGGTCGGGCTGTGTCAGCTGTGCGGCCCGGGCATGTGGGACTCGGCCCATGCTCCGACCGTCGTCTGCCGAGGCAGCGATGTCACGCCGTGCCCCCAGGACCCGTGCCCCTACCGAGGCATCACCACGCAGGGTGAGTTTCCGTTGCGGCAGACCTGGCTGCTTAATCAAGTTTGATGATTTCTTTATTTTTACCTTGAATATATTGAGTGTGTGGGTTTGCTAATTTTTAGATAATGTTTTGTGCAATGACTCATTCTAATGTTTAGATAATTTAATTTGTCAACTTTTTTGTTGCTTGTAAAATTTTTATAAAACTTACCATTTTTAAGATATTTCAGTTTCAAAATTTAAAATGTCCGCCATTTTGAAAGTACATATTGGGAAAAATAATTTTGTTCCTGAAAATGAGCAATGGTGTAATAAAGGTACATCTCAAATTTGAACTTTATACAACAACCCGTTATGGAAATAAAAATTCTTAAGTGTAAAAAACAAAATGTTCTAATCTGGAAAGTTTGTAAAGGTGGAAGCTGGACACCCTGTATATTGGATGGGAATATAAAACAAGTAGTAACAAATAAACATCAATGTTGTGTAATAATCACAACTGAAAATAGTCATTTGTGACATAAATAGTAAATGTGTTACTAACCAATAAATACCCCATTGCAGAAGACTTGTGTACTAAGCACTAAGAATGTGAGGTTTGGGCCTTCTAAATTGAATAAACTCAGATGAGTCTACTTTGAGCTTTTAGTGATGGCTTTAGCTTTTCAATGAACATCTTTAATTTATATTTTTCAGGGAGTGAAGACTGAACTTACATATCAACAATAAAACCTTACCTGCCTTCCAGGTAAGTGGTAATTTTAATTACTTATCATCCTTCGTAGTATATTTTGTATCCTAAACTATGATACAAGTAACAAGGTATATTTGTATGTATGCACATATGGAACTCAAAAACAGCTCTAATGATTTTCTCCAAACTTTGAAAATAATTTAGTAAAGGGATAAAAATTATATACATAGGTCTCTTTGATAGGAAAAATGTTATTTCGTTACATTGAAATTATATCAGTTTTAACCATTGGTCTTATTGAGTTAAAAATCAAAACAAAAAATAAAATGAAAACAGCATATTCAACTGTCAAAGTACAAACCACGGGTTCCCGTATAAACATGTAAGTTTCCATTGTTGCTGTAATGGTAAAGTTTATTGAGCTCAAATGCTTGGCATCCAGTATTAACAAACTAATAAAACTTTAAATAGTACTTACTTCTTTATTGCATTCTCTTGATTTCCTATGTCCTCAAGGGGACGGGCTGCTAAATCCGAGAAGAGAATTCACATACACCCATTGGTTGATATGTAAATCTATTGCAGATAAACTTACTGCAAACCTGACATCAAAAGTTGTCAAAATATGTTGAAAGGTTCTGCTCTTTAAGTTCTTAAATTAAAAATTTAACTTTACTACAAATTTTAATAAATTGTTCTTTTTTACCCAGTTACCTTTTGAAGTTGAATTTATTGCAAGGCATTTTATTCAAAGAGATCTATTTAAGTAGGTACATAATGTGAACCTATGTTACTATTTAATATTTTCTTTTCATTCTTAATCCTAATGGGCTTCCCCCTAGAGGGATGTGGAATCAAACAAAGTGTGTTAATTATTTTAAATTCAAGAACTAAAATTTAATTCCTTTTACCCGAGTTAAAAATGTTTAAACAGTGGAAAAGACCCCCTGAAGGTTTTTGAACATCTTCATCATAATAATGGTATTCAGTAAAATCTCTTACAGTGGATGTTTTTACATTTTGAGTAAATATTTATATTTATTTACGAAAGACTGCTTTGCATGCATTTACTACGGATCATATTGCAGCATCTATCTATATATATAATACGTGATGCCCTTTTTTTGTTAACACTACTCCTCCCTTATTTCTGGACCAATTTCAACGTTTGAGGTGTCAAAAGATTCGTCTTAGTTCGAAGTTTTGCAATAAGGTTTTAGCTTTTTTATATTTTAACTCTGAAGCCCACAGGAGGCTCTTAAAGTTCATTTTTTGTCCATAAGATTAACATGGATGCTAATTGTATTGAATTTCAAAATGAAACAGCTGTTGACAGTATCACAGACAAACACATGTTGAAAGGTAAATATAACTTTGAATTTTTTATGCAAAAGGCCAAGGTTTTATTTCTAGGTCACGGGTAAATGCAGCGCATTGCGCTGCACAGGTACTAGACTGATACTGGAAATACTTAAAATACTGGAATTATACTGGAATTTTATTTCCATACTGGAAATACTGGAATTATACTGGAATTTCAAAATAGATACTGGAATTTTAGAATTTTATTAAAAATGCGTTATTTTTTAAATGCATAATATGTAGATTTTGTCATTTGATCTGTACATAATAATATAAAAATATTTTACAAGTCATTTCTGCTGTTTAAGTATGTTTTCAAACCAAAATCAGAAAACTTTAAGTTCTCTTCAAATAGTTAATCAAGAAATGTAAACATTTGTGTAATGATGGAGCTTAGAAAATGTTTTATTTTATACTCAAAATTGATTTCTATTTCTTAAATTTTAATCGTATTCTTCTTTTTTTACTTTTAAGTATTATTTTGTTGTAGTTAAATGTTCTTTATGATTATCTTTCATATTAAATAAATGCAAAATGAAGTAGGAGGAACAGAGGGCTATAGAGTGAGCTAAGAGCCTTCACAAAAAATGTCAAAAAATATTTACTAAATGTTATTGTTGGAAAGTACTTATTAATCATAATCATAAGGGCTTCATCTTTATATAAAAATCTATTTCAATATTGATTACATGAATAAATTTTCATTATTGTTACTCCATTTTGAATTAATAGTTCGCGAGTGATACTGGAATTTTTGAAAAATATATACTGGAAATATACTGGAATTCTAAAATCAGATTTCAGTAGACACCCTGCCCTAGTAATTTAATTAATCTTTGACATTGTAATTTAGTTAAGTTTCATTAACTTTTTTCTACAGTTATCCATGTATTTTCGCAGATCTCCAACGAACCACCTCTAGTCAGAACAGATCTGCACATCCACTGTATGTTTGACAGAGTAGTCTACAGTAGCACTATTAGGTAATTGTTATTGATAAAATCATCTATCAACTTACCCAAAGAAGTTCACCAAAGAAATTATTCCAAATGTTGTGTCTTTCCTATTTTAAATATTAATATTATTTTTAACTTTCCTTGATAAATAATGCATTATGCATCAAAAGTGCAGTGTTGGACTGTATTTTGGTGTTGCCAATTGTGTTTTACTCATTAACGACAGCTTTTCTTCGTAAACTGTGATAAAACAATTATGTTTGTCTTAAGTAATTTTCGAAGTGCGCTGTAATGTTGGTGTTTTATAAACGCTATATAAACTGTGTTGTTATTTTAGAATGAAAAACGGTAGATAAAAATATGCTACACATTGTTAACCTGTCTTTGAACCTAAAAATTGATACAATGTAAAAAAATAGACAATTTATAATTAATAAAATATTAGTATCATCCCTCCTCCTTCGAAGTATGTGGGAGCAAGAACACAAAGAAAATAGAATTAGTGAATCTTACAAAATAAGTGAAAGGTCACATTTTAATCGCTGATCTATAAGTATTGTAATTAAGTTTACCTCATTTACCTAAATATGCTTAGCATATAATAGTTATCACATATCATAAACAGAACTAAAATTTAAAATGAGATAAATTAGTTTTTCTACGAGTTGTGATTTAATGTTTATTCACTCGATTAGTTTTAACCATTATATGCATTTTAACCTACAGGTTTTAAAGAGTCACTCAATGTTATGTATCTCAAATAAATATTTTTGTTACTTTGTTTGAATATTCTTGCCAGATATTAGCCATTGTCCCTGTGATATGATTCAATTCAAAACATTTGCTTTTAACGTGTTGTTTGGAAGCCGTAAATACAGACAATGTATACAGAATCTAATAAGAAGGGACATCCAAATAAAAAATTTAGTTTATCCTCGGAAACAAGAGTAAAATAAAACGCTGATGCTCAGATTAATTTTCCTAATTACCATGGAAAGCTCTTCTTTAAACCTCTGAAAAGTCAAAATGAGCATATTTTGTTTACAATAGATCCAGACAAATGTTTGCAAAATTATTCCATCCACCTGTTTTAGTTCAACCAATCAGATTAATTATTTTATTTACTCAAAATTCAATCATGGTGGTGCTATCTGTGTTTTGGGAGCGACGTTCTTACTTCCCCATAAGGATGTCCCTACTTATTAGGTTCTCCATACATTGATGCTGAGCAGGGTCTAGTTGTTAGGATCTGAATTCATAGACCCACTAATGTGAAATGACGTATGATTCATATTAGTCTTGGTTCACTCCACTTTTAGTGAATTTCCCTGTAGGGAATACGCTATTACGGTAGTAGTCACGGTCAGACCTAATCCCAGGACCATGATACTTTTTTGTTTTGAGGACCTCAGAAGCAAAAAACACCGTTCATTCAAGTGGATACATATGTATATATGTGTTTGTGTCCGTGAACACAATAACTCTCGAACAGAACCTCCAATTTTGATGAACTTTGGTTCAGGGGTGGTTCTTTTGGTTGGGGTGTAGACCAGTATTTACTGGAGTGAGTTCGAGAATGACCAGAATGATCACACCATGAGATCGGGGTTTTTAGGGTTTCAAAAGGGTCAAAAATGGGTTTTTGGCATAAATATAAACCATTTAAAAGAGTTCAAAAAATAAACAATTTAGTATTTTAAATTTTTAACTTAGCTTAAATGGTTATGGAGAAAATTCAAAAATTTGATTCCCATGTTATTTGTATAAGAAATAAACTAATCCTATCTTGCGTATTTATTAACATACTTGATAAAATTTGGTATGTACATTAATTACGACATGGTTTAACTTATATTGGCTTACAAAGCTCAAATGGCGGCAAAACAACGTATTCACCCCCATGAGGTTTATGGGGAAATTAAAATAATACCTTAGGTTAGTAAAATTTTTTATGCCCAAACATTCACTAGGTAGGGTTTAACTTTTGTTTACTTACAAACCCCATATGGCAGCAAACCTACATACTCAACCCCATGGTTTCTATGGGGAAATAGAAAATAATTTAAAATTCCATTGGAAATTAGCTGAGTGCACAGATCTGCTGCGACGGGGATATTTTGGTCTACTGAATGTTTGCGAAGAGCATGTTTGACTCAGGGTCTCTGGGTGGATTTTTTTACAGAGAAGGATAACTCCAATTTACCACCTCAAACTCAAAGAGATGGTTAAGTCTCTATGTAAATTTAAGTAATAATCTTGAATTTTTCATAGGTTTAACAGTGTGTAAGTCTACACATTTTATGTTCTCTCTAAATATTCAATAAAGTAAGGATTTGCACAAAAAAGTCTTTGAAATTAACAACAAATAAAAAAACAAGATTATTTAAAAAAATAACTTTACGATTGGAGGTAACTTTAATTATTATATATACAGGTTTTAAAGAGAATTATTAATCTATACTGTTCTTGAGCTTTCCACTTAATGTCTTGGCTATTCTCTTCATTACTCTATGGCTAAATGTAACTTAGAGCATTTCCCCAAACAGTTCAAATTTAAAGTCAAGTTTAAATCAAAGTTAAACATATATTAATTTAATATTTAGTGATTTGCAAAGCTGCCCTTACTGTAAAAGTTGTTGTTCAATATTTTATAGCTTAGTTTAAATATTTTTACTCAAATCGCAATATGTTTGCTTTTTTACTTATATCTTATTCTTAGTTTAAATCTAGTGTCAGATCTATTGCAATGCATTGAAGTTTGTGTTTAATGTTATATTTATTGAATAGTGTTGTTAACTAATATTTGAGCTATTAAAAGCATGTTAAATCAAGTTAGTACTTTTTTCTTTCAATCCTTGAAGCTTGAAATGCTACTTTATGATAAAGTATTAACATTGCCTATGTACACTACTGTGAGTAGACTTCTCATAGCATAGACGTGTTTGAAACATACTGACGGTGGTGTGATCTCTTGTCGCGTACATGGAAGTACAAGAGTCATATGATAGGCAAGTCAGTGCTACCACTCTTCTCAATCAAGGATTAAACATTTTATAATGGAGGTTTTTGTTTGTGTTGTAATGAAATGTTTTTGCAGCACTGTAAATTCAGCTAAATAATAAAAACATCGATGGCAGCGACTCTGGTGCCGGCGTACACAAAACTTCCAAGTTTTTGCCTCAAAGTAAATGCATTGGATGAGAGGTCTATTCACGGTAGTGTACATAGTCAATGGTGTTAAGTTTGCTCTTAGTTTTTCGTACGCCTTCTTGACATTAGCATGAGGATGTGTCAAACTTTTTTTTTTTTTAAGTAGTAGCTTGAATTTTGATTTCATGGTTCGTTGAAGTAAAGTCAACAATCATAACTGTAAATTGCAAACAAAGATTAGACCATGGTACTGAAAGTACTTCTAAGTAATTCTAAACAATTTTTTTCAACAAGGAACAAAATAAACCCAAATAAATATACAAAGAATGTCCAAAAGAAATTTTAAATTGATCTGTGGTTGCTTTTAAACGTCATTGTTCGATGTTATATAGTAAAAATATAAATGTCCCTCACCACTACTCTATTCTTCTATTGTTCTATTATTATGTTTATTGAGTCTATTCTTGGAAGTGAAGAGACAATAAGTCTTAATAGTACTACCCCGCTTTCCGCTGATCCTTTGAATCTATATGTACCTAACCGTTATGATGAAAATCAAAAGTCACCTGTTGAGCAAGATCCTTCCTGTATAATCAAATGTTTTGTGGCACGTAAATGAGTAAATTTAGTTGTGTACTTGTTGCTCGAAATTGAGCAATTTATTTTGATAAATACAAATGTTACAGTTTGTTCTAAATCAAAGACGTCTGACCAATCCAATAATGTGAGTTTCAGTAATTACAAATGTGAGTTTGTTAATTACTGTTTCAGTAATTACATTACTGAAACAGTAGTTTCAGTAATGTACATGTATTTACACCTGTACATTAACAGATGTTTAAAATGCACAATCCAATCCCAATGTTATTCTAAAGGCAAATTAAATTCAAATTTAATTTGTGGATAGCACCCTTATTCTAAGTTAGATTCTCTTAAATCTTTGGTACCAAGCCCTATCCAACGACACTAAAAACTTGAAAATCGGTTGAGAATTGTGGGAGTTTTCTTAGGATGCTTTCACATTGGCGACAACTACAGTTGTCGGCAGTAAGTGGTTGCGCATGAAAAAAAAAAAAAAAATTGAATCAATTGGGTACGTTCACATTGGCAATTATTGTTGCAAATGGCGTAACACTTGTAGCCAGGTGGCATTTTTGGCATGCAGCACAACTGGTGTTAATTTAGATAATCAAGTTGTTTTCAATATATTCATTAGATGGAATTTAGTCAGTTAAATACTTTATGTATCACCTGTTTTTTTAAAAAACCATATCATTGGTTAAATATCATACACCTTTAAAAGAAGATTGCCTAAATTATAAGTAGTCAAATAATGCTGAGGAATTTATAAACTAAAAATATTACATCGATATATTAGTTAAATATTAATTTATACATGAAATTGAAAATATGTGGTTGCAATTTCACAAAAAAGAGCAACATTATGAATATTACATTACAAAATATATGAGTTTTATAGTATCATCATAAATAAAGCATATATTTTTTAATTAATTTGGCGTTTGTAATCATTTCTCCATTACTACTGTTATGTGATCCGATAGTAAATTATGAAATAAAAAAGACAGCCATGCCTTTCACCTTGATCAATTTGCAAGATGACCTCCTTGAGGAGTTCGAAGGACGTCTGCTCAGCTGCACCCCAAACAAACTTGACACCCTCCTTTCTGAGAGCGTTGAGAGGGGTCGCCAACTCAGCGATGTTGGGGATGAAGCGCCAGTAAAAACCCACCATACCCACAAACCGGGCTAGACTGAGTCTAGACTCTACAGCCGCCGGGATTGCGTTCGTTGTTAACTGTTATTTTGTATGTCTGTGTTCATGTCCGTCGTGTCGTTTGTTCTGTGTGATATGTGGTGTGTTTGTTTATTAAACTTTTTATCATTTTGACGACCTTCATATGAAGAGAATTCACATTTTTGGTCAAGCCCAATGATGACTCCGACGTGAGATGAAACTAGTTGCTGTCTCAACAAAAAGATTACCATTAATCAGGTATTTACACCATTAATTGTAAACATACTAAGCTAAATTTTGAAAGAATAAAAAGTATCAAAGGGTAACAGGTTCAAATTTTTATTTTCAAAATGTCCCAGGGATCCATTCTGATTCTTATTGGCATAGATTTTATAAGAAAGATAAATCCTACTTAAACACTTGATCTAATTCAACAAATATTCAACAGAATATAACACTTATGCGGTAATAGGTCTATTAATATAAGCGCAGACACCCTATGTTTTATGCTGTACTTTGAGGCAAGTGATCTTGTTAATTCCGAAGATCAGTGAGCGAAGCAAACGAGCTCACCCTAATACTCTAATTTTAAACATACAATCTTTTCTAATTAATCTTAGAAGAAGAAACACGGAGTAGTAGCTATAGTTTCTTATAAAAAAAAGTAAACTATGATTGTCTGTCCGGTATTTTTACATTAACGGGACCTTCTTTCTAAAAACCGACTAAATGCAGTAACAGCTTGCCGCTGGGGTTAGGTTAGGTTGAGTATTAAACCAGGCCTATGTTATTTTGGTGAACCACGTGTATTATGACCAGCCCAGTTGGCTAGATAAGGAAGGTGATTGCGTTTTACTGTTTATCAGAGTGTCGATTATTTTCTCGCCCGGGAACCTGCCTATTGTTGGCCGTACTGATTCAAGTCTGTCATTAAGTTCCCCAGTTGCTCACGGACTAGCCTAGACACAGTTTGTAAAAATTATGCGAGGTCACATATTGATATTTGGACTCAATCGAAGAGAGGAAAAAAGTTGTACTTTGCGGATCCAAAAGATTGTGGACCAAAGGGTTATGCGGTCACAGAACAAAAATGTTCAACAGTTTAAAAGGGACCTAGAGTGATTTTTTTTTTTTTTTTTTACTAAATGATGTTGGCTATTAATTTAGTTATGGTTAGTTACAAATGTAGTTTTTATGCAGTCATTTTTTTTAATGAAGTTATTTTAAACATGGAGGTCTTGTTAATGGAAAAGTAATAATTTGCCTTAGAAGCTTGAATAAACATTGATTGTAAAGTAAATTAATAAGATTTTTTATTCTTGCCACTTATTTATTTAGTCACTCAGCTATAGGCTTCAATTGGTTGATATTGAGTTGAATTTTTGGTGGCCTTAAAAAGATACAGAGCCAACAGTTTATTTGAAACCAATTGAACGATTCGGCAAAGTGCACTTTATTAAACTATAAAACTAATAATTTAATTCTAAGACTTCTAAGAGTTTGCATGGGTAGTGAACTCTGCACCACTTTAAACCACATTATTAATTACACATTATTAATTATACATTGTATTTTAAAATGCAATATATTCAATAGAAAAACGGCCATAACTGAAACTGCTATGGACAAGCAGTGTGTACGTCGGCATTAACGCCTTTATTCTACTAACAGTTGACAGTCTGTACGAGCATATTGTCGATGGTTATGGTGATAGGTCTTTGACAGTTGTCAACTACTTCCAGAAATTCTTTTGTTTTGATTCAAAACTCTAAAAAACCAAACTTGAAATGTTTTAAATTTTGATTCAGGATTTTAAAGAAATTGGATGTTTATAGCATAAGTTGGGCCTAACTTAACTTATATGGTAGACCTTTTTGAATACCACTTTTATTGCAGTAAAATATAATAGCATATACGGTAAAGTATAGTCATCGACTCAGGAGAAGAGACCTGGACTGAATATAAAAAGCATTGTTGTCAGGGCTCTTCTGACTCACCAACTTACCTTACGTTGGTTGTTAAATTCAGTTGCTAATTACGTACAGTACGGTAGCCTATATGTACACATACACAGGTTAAATTGGAGTTGGCATGGTAAAATGTACGTTAGGCTACAAGATGTCATTAACAACAAATTTAATGAAAGCTAATACTTAGAAAAGTTATTTTAGATCTAAAAAGAAAACAGAGTTACCGGTAGTTTAGATGCATATTCAGAGTTTTGAATTACAAAGAAGCATCTTAACACAGTTAGTTGTCCAAGGAACGTCTTATTTTAAGATGTGTGCAACTTACTGACATCTTCATATTGAACATTGTTTATCACTTTGCCACTCAAAGGTCCCGACACAATTTTCACTGATACACAGTAGTGCTTAGTATCTATTTCAACCAACTCTGCAATTAATCCTGTGTACGCTCCATTTAATATTTTAAGACGTCGGCCGACTGATGGTATTACTGTTTCTAGGTGAGCCTGGTCAAGTTTCAATTTGACATCAAAATCAAACATTCGAACCTTAGCACAAAATTTATTAATGACTTTGGTGACAACTCCTTTCTTCTTATAAAACTTCTCTCCCAGTGAATCGGTGACAACTTTGACAACTATGTCTTCAGTTAACCAGTTTTCTCTTTTAGGTGCCTTCTTTCTTTTCTCTTCTTCTTCTTTCATGATTTCATCAAGAGCTGATAGTTTCTTTTTCTCCTTTTTAATATGATGACTTTTTGAAGATTCCGGTTTAATGCTCATAGGGCCATTGTCTTGTCTGACACCACTTTGTGGTATTACGTTCAACTTTGGATCCGGTTTCTTGAACTTAGGGAGACTTATTGTGATAGGCTCACTGCTTTCATCTCGGACAAGTTCTGTTGGCTTATGTTCTACTTTGTTTCCAATTTGTTTTCCTCTCTCAATTTGTTTTTCAAGAAATTCCATCATCTTCTCACTGTCATCTTTTTCCATTTTCTCTTTTTTAGCCATGGCTTCTTGCAATGCAATAGTTTCTGGATCCCGATCTATATATTGAACAAACCATCCTTTTTCAGTTTCGTCAACTACACATATCCCTTCCCTGCCCAGCCATTTGACAAAGTCCGTCAGCGTTTCCCACTGAGTAGAGTTCATATGAAGGTGATTTCTGTCAGATATATAATCCTGATAAACTCTATTGGCATTCACCCGTTTAGTTCCAAACTGACGTTTTAAAAGTTCACAGTATCCTTCTTGAAATTCTTTTGAAAACTCATCTATGTATTTATCTGCGTTGTCTGCAAAGAGTAACAGTTGACGTTGATGGGATTCTGAAGTTGTGTGACATTTGAAACCATTCTCATCTCTGCACTGTTTTTGACACATCTGACAATACCATCTAAGTTTCTGCAGACCCTTGGCTTTTATTTTATTAGCAATGTATTTTGGTGTTCCTACCTCATGTTTTCCCATTTTAGCTCTGCTCTTTCAGAATTAATAATTGTCAACCAAGAGGCCTAGCATGTACAAAAACAAATCTAGTTCATTGGGATTTGAAAAGACCAATAAATAATTATAATTAATAGTTAAGTGCTTGAGGGAAAATATATACTTATTGTACGAACAAAATTATTTATGATTGTAGATATATATAATTTTTTTTAGAAAATCTAGCACAAAAGAAAACAAACATACATAACCTCACTGACGCACTCACTCAAGTGACATTTTGAAAATGAAAATAAAGTCCTGTTCTTCTCTCCTACTGTACTTCTTCTTCTTCCTTCTTTTTCTTGGTAGCATTGATTTTATTTATTTATTATAAATATTCAATGATTTTGGAGTCATATCATTGAATATTGATACTATAGATACGTAGTATCTATAGTCAATGGTCATATTATTGATTTTTACACTAACCAATAACCAATTGTTTTAATTGTTCTCAATGTTATACCAGTTATACATTTTTAGATTTTTTTATACAGTTGGTTTTAGTGTTTCAATAATAATGTAAAATTGTTGATTTGAATACCATAGAAAACCAATAGTGAAACAAATTATTTATAGTTAGTTCAGTCTATATCTAACGTTAAAACAAAGGCCACATTTCATTCATATAAACGAAAAAATACTGTTAAGTTACATGTTACAGTTTTGAGCCAAATCGAGACTTTTAAATTATGTCTAAAAAAAACCTGTAAACTTGCTTAAACTTCTCGATTTGTTTACTATTTCTTTAGAGAAATTCAGTAAACAGTTTTCGCCTTTAGAATTACCTTTTAAATAATTATTTTACATATTTGATTGAGTTGTAATATATATGTTATAACAAATTCTGTACTATATTTAAACAGTGCTACGTGTACAGAACAATTTAAATCATTGCGGGATTCCCTTCAGTATTGGTATAGGTTAGAATGTTTTTAGTATTTTTCAGTGGGTTTCATCCTTGAGGGATTTTAGATATACTTTTATTAAGGGGAAGCTATAGAATGGAAACCATATCCAAGAAAAATATTCTAGAAACAGTGGACACTGCTATAGAATACTCAGCCAAACTTGAAAGAAATTTGAATTCAGTTGTTGGAGCTGAGCAACAGGTAGGCCTAGCCTAAAATTAATACTTTACTAGCAGTCTTTCCCAAACTCTTTCTCCTATTTTAAGTTATATAACAGGGTGTCTGCTGGTCACCGAAGTCACCAAAAGTCACCTAAAGTCACTCATTTTAGTTAATGGTCACCGAAGTCACCAAAAAGTCACTGATTTTTCTTTAAAAGTCACACATTTTGAGTATAAATTGCAAAAATAATGCGATTGCGAGCAAAAGTTTTGCGATACTAACAATTTTCCCCCAACATTTTCTATCTTAGAGACGGAAAAGTCACTGATTTTCAACAATTTTCACCCCCAAAAGTCACCAAAAAGTCACTGATTTTTATATTTCTGTGGTAGTAGACACCCTGTATAATGATTGACTCCCTAGCAGTGCTCATTACAAATTAATAACTTTAGCAGACCTTGAATACCTCCCACGACGTCGCTGACCAGCACTGCTGGATTGACTGAGTCAATAATACATTTAACTATCCTATGGAAACTATTTACATATCTACAAGATGGCGTCAAGCTTGGTTCGACAGTTCAAAAAACTCAGAAACCGAGTAGGCCTAGAGTGGCCTATCCAGTAACCAGGCCTTCATAGTTCGCTCGAAAACTGCGGGCTCCAAAACTTTGATGTCAGTTGGGAGAGCATTGAACATCCTGAGGGCAATCACCCTGAAGGAATTCTTTTTTTTCGACAGCCTACAGAAAGGTATGTCTAGTTGTGCCTTGTTATGGAGATTGTAGGGGTGATAGTCTTCTCTTGGCATGAAGGAGTTCAAATTGTTAATGACATAACAAAAGCAAAGTAGCATAGAACATACTAGCTATATATGGTCAGTATCTTTAACCGCTTGAATATGGGTTTACAATGGTCAATGTATCCGGCGGAGGCAATAATTCTAACCGCCTTCTTTTGAAGAAGAAGAATGTCATCACAGCCCGCAGAGTGTCCCCAGAGAAGCAATCCATAGGTAATATGGGAGTGGAACAGGCCATAATAAACAGTAACGAGGTAGTGCTCGGTCAGCAGCGGCTTTAATCTGCGAAGGAAGAATACAACACGAGACAATTTGTTACACACACTGTTTATTAGCCCACCCCAAGTTATTTTGGAGTCGATGACGAATCCTAACAGTTTAACTTCCCTGGCACACTCAGCATCAATGCGGCCAAGACTGCAAACAAGTTCCTGGGTTTTGTCCTGATTCAAACTCAGAGAGTTTGAGCTAAACCACGCCTTTGCATCTTCAAATACCTCGTAGGCCCTCATTCTGGCTTTGTCCGGTGTAGGCCCCCTTGAGACAATCGTAGTGTCATCAGCAAACATCAAGATGTCACCAAGCAGACTGAGGTCATCTATCATCACCAAGAAGAGCACCGGCCCCACCACGGCACGCCGTGCTTGACCAGTTTGGGCATAGAGTTTGCTCCACCAACCGAGAGGACTTGTTTTCTGTCTCGAAGATAAGCTTTGAAGTCAAGCAGAAATGTTCAGCTAATAGATCTCGGTGACATAGACAACCGCATTGAATATGTGTGCATGAAAATTGAGATCCGACAACAAAAAGTATGTGTTTGCATTGTTTATAGACCACCTGACGTGCTGTATAGCTGCCTGAGATCGTTGATGTATTCCCTTTTTATTGACACCTTGCCACTTGTAGACTCGGTGATATTATTAGGAGATTTAAACATAAATCTCCTCGAAAATGAGAAAGTTGATAGCAGGTTTTTAAACAATTTGTTGGAATCTCTGAACTTAACGCAGCTCGTAATGGAGCCAACACGAGTCACAGGTGCATCATCAACTCTCATTGATCATATAATTGTGGATAAAAATTCTGAAATTGATAAGGTAGGGGTGATTGATACGTCAGGGATTATAAATAGCTATGGGAAAAAATTAACGGATCATAAACTAGTATATTGTGACATTCCAAACTGCAAGCAACAAAGGAAAGTTAAATATGTTACCTATAGAGATTTTAGCCTAAATCATTTGATTTAGTCACTTAATTTTTAGTTTTGTCTCTTTGGCCTCAGAAACTGACTGGACATCCATGACAAAAATTAATGACGTGGAAGAGGTATGCAAAGTTCTTATATCCTCCATCCTTAAGATTTTTGACAAATGTGCCCCCATAGTCAGGAAAAGAGTCACAAAAGACAAAGCTGCATGGAGAAACGAGGAAATAAAAGCCCTGACAAAAATAAAAAATAAGTACAAAAATGACAGCCTACGATTAAAGTCTTCAGAGTCAAAGCAATTATATTGTAAAGCAAGGAATAATCTGAATAGTGCCATAAGACGTGCTAAGAAGAACTATTTTAGTAAAAACGTTAATGCAAAAGATTCCAAGTCTTTTTGGAAATCCATACGCAAAGAAAAACTATGTATCTCAAATCAAAGTAACGCCAATTCTGGCATACTAAGTGCAGATGACTTAAATAGTTATTTTACAGCCATGGGATCTGGTAATAAAACGAGCTCTAACTTACATAGCTTTTATGACAATAATGTGTCCAGAGGCAATTCGAATACTTTTAAACTTTCTATTGTAAATGAGCATCAGGTAAAGAGAGCTATAAATAGCATATCTTCTGCGGCAGTTGGAACTGATGGTGTGTCAATTCACATGATCAAGAGCTTGAGTCCTTACTGTTTGGTTGTCATTACACACCTTATTAATTTGTCTCTGAAGCTGGGAGTGTTTCCGACGTGTTGGAAACGAAGCATAGTAATCCCCCTTCCTAAAACAAGTAATGCTACACTTACTTCACACTTTAGACCAGTGTCACTGTTGCCAAGTCTCTCTAAGGTATTGGAAAAGATTGTTGTAGACCAAATTACGGATTTTATTGATAGAGAGCACATTCTACCAAGTACACAATCAGGTTTCAGAAGGGGGCATAGCACATGCAGTGCGTTGCTAAATCTGACTGATGAAATATACAGCGCAAAAATTAATAAGAAGTGCAGTATATTGGCAGCTTTGGATTACTCACAAGCATTTGACTCTGTGAATCATAATATGCTCATTGCCAAGCTGAAACACCTTAAGTTTGAGAGCTCTGCACTAAGGTGGTTTATCTCATATTTAAGTGGCAGATCACAGGTCACAAGAGTAGATGGTCTGGTTTCTTTATCATTGCCAAAGGCATGCGGTGTTCCACAAGGGAGTTGTCTTGGCCCAACTCTGTTCAACCTGTACACAGTTGGAATAGAAAACGCACTAGAATTTGGATTAATGAATGCGTATGCTGATGACTGCCAAGTAATTATGTCTTATAATCCAAAACAAGTTGTAGAAGCAGTCCAGTGCATGAATAGTGACCTGTCCAAAATTAATGAGTGGGCAAAAGATCATGGACTAAAATTAAATCCTGGAAAATGTTCTGTAATGCACTTTGCTACTCCTGAAATTAATGAACAGATACACAGGAACAAAATAACTGTGAAAATTGATAATATAGATCTGACAAATTGTGAAAGAATTAAGGTACTTGGGGTAACCATTGATGCTCAGCTGACTTTTTCAAGTCATGTCAAACAAATATGCAGTCGGGTTGTTGGCAAATTAAGAGCGCTCAACAGATTTAGAACACTGTTTCCAGAAAACATAAAGTTAAAGTTGGTCAAAGCTCTAGTTTTTCCCACCATACACTATTGCTTACCAGTGTTTGGGTATAGCCTTACTCAGGAGCAGATTGTGTTGCTTCATAGGTTACAAAATAGCTCCTTGAGGTTCGTCTTCAATCTTAAGAAGTATGACCATATATCAAGCTACCGAAACATTGTTGGAGTGGCATCCATAAAAAGCACTTGTGACAAGCAAGTAGCTTGCATTGTTCATAAAACTCTAATTCCAGGAATACCAAATTACTTAAATGAAAAACTGAAGTTGAGAGCAGCAGTAAGAGAACGTAGAACCCGGCAGGACTTGTTGCTAGACATGCCAAAGGTTAGAGTGGAAGCAGGTAGAAGGGGGTTTTCTTATTTTGGGCCAGCTCAGTACAATGCAGTACCAAGCCAGTTAAAAGCACTGCCTTTGAGGAGATTTATAAGTCAATTAGACAATGTATAGTTTTATTTTTTTCTTTTGTAAATTGTATGTAAATAGTATAAGATTATTTTGTTTTCTGTGTATGTTTGACGTGAGTCAGTTTGAAAAACAGTCTTGTAACTGAAATTCGCTCAAAAATAAAGACCTTATTATTTATTTAAGACACTTAGGGCACTGCCACCGACACCAAGGCGTTCCAGTTTGAGCAACAGTAGTAGTTACTCAGGAACATAACATAATGGATAGGCCTCGGCTAATATGCCACTATTACACTGTAAAATACGGGATACACCAAACTACCTAACTGCTTATAAACCTGAAAAACTATTAAAAGATTACATTTCTAACTTGTTAAAATATAGGCCTAGAGACCGTTACCGTACAACAACATTGCAACTTCAGATGATAAGCAAGCCATAACGAATTTTATTGGTTAACAGTCAATCGTGAAACTTGTTAATTTAACTCAATTGCATGTTTCGATGTGCAACATACACACATAAACATTATGTGTACACGCGTACACACACACGTAAACATGTTATGTTTACAACATAATTAGGCCTACCGGTACCATAATTTCAACAGAATGAGTTGGCTCTAGGCCAAAACCTTTCTCACCAATTTCAATGATTATAACTAACATGTTTTTTAAATGGTAAAACAGGGTGTCTACTGGTCACTGAAGTCACCTCGAAAAGTCACTTATTTTTCCTTTTAAAACCCCCCGAGTGTTCAATATAGCACCCCTGGAGCGTTACACTTTTTTTAAGGTTTTGCATACTTACAAATAAAAATTAGTAAAAAATATATTTTATGACATAGCACTATAAATTGTTATATTATATGAAAGTAGATAAAATGGACTAGGCCTATCTAACAATACAAAATTGTTTACCCTAACTTATTGTTTCCAAAATTAGGCTGTAGGTTAAAAATTAAATATTACAAAAAAATATATTTTACCTATGTAACTTTGCTCTGTCCTCTAAAATTTTAGATAACTTACCGTTTAATAAAAATTTCAAGATAAGTTATACATTTTGTTTAGAATGTTATGCAGTTCACGAAAATATATAATTAACGGCCTATAGACTAGAAGCATTTGAAAAAAATGTGTTGAATAGTACCATGTCCTACTAAATATACTAAATATGTAGGGTAGGCCTACTTACCCTAAGTTTTAATCCCATAAGAACAGATGTAAAATAAAGCTAGGAATATAACACTAATTCCTACTCATATTATGGTTATAAACTCGATAAAACATAATAATTTATTCCAATAATGTAAATTAACAGTATTAGTAACACTTTTGAAATCCATTGTAGTAGCCCCTGAGCTGCTGTTGAAGACTAAAATAGTACTTTACATACCTCCCGTCAAACAGCTCAAAAATCTTTGTACTATATTAGTCGCTAACACATTTAATCATTCATAACCTTAAAACAATTGGTAAAATATGTATTTTGTTGTTTACAAAGATGGTACCAATAACAGTTTTTTCCCAAATGTTTCATTGCATAATTACAAACAATTAATCACGTTCCTCCATTTGAAACATGGGTGTTTTTGGATGCCGGTAGCTTAGAATCTCCCGGGTACAGCGGCAGCATTCACAAGTCCGTTTTTGTCATTCACTATAAAGTTACGTCACCTTTTCGAACCGTCGAAAAATCGACTCAAACGCTAGGAGTTTGACAAGATGGGCTGAAAAATCAACGTTTTACGCTCGGAGGGTTAAAATACAAAAAAGTTATGGACTTTTTGTATAAGTTAAATTGAGAAAATAATGCAATTGTGAGCAAAAGTTTTGCAACTTTAGTAATTTCCCCTCAAATTTTCTAAATAGACCAAGCAAAAGTCACTGATTTTTAACATTTTTCGGCGAAACTTCGTTATCCGACTCCAGTGTTATTAGATGTGGAAATTTCAATAATTACGACAGGGTTTAAGCTGGGAAAAATTTTCTTGGAGCAAAAATGCTACAAGCTCTTGGATACTTGTAGCAAAATGAAACATGTTGTAGCATTTCTATTGCGCGTAGTAATTCGTTACCAGTTACCAATACTTTCACCTTAAAAGTATTTTTGTTTACGCTGTTGTTTTTTACCTAAAATAAAAGCACTAAAAAGTTCGAAACGACTTTTAATTTAATTTTGAAAACGTTAAAATAGGTCCATATAAAGTTACAGTTTTACATAAGTACCGTACTTAAGCCTATATACATCTTCGGATTCAAACATCAACATATAAACGTGGCTGGGTAGGTGTAGGCCTACTCAACAATAATATAGCCTAATATGAAATTCTTGGTTTTAAACACCATTTTGCAAAAGCAACTTAAAATTTAAAATCCTTTCTCTCTGGACCTTCAACGGCAATCATAAGTAAATTTTTTTAAACGTTTACACCACTCAATCTATTTATTACTAGCTTATTTTCAGCTTGAATTTATAATTCAATTTTCATTATAAGAGCTACAGCGGCGGACATTTTGATCTGCTCATATTTCCCACATATTTTCATGCTACCTTTATGCGGGGTGTCTTGTGACTTTGCTCATGCGCACTGTTAGCTGATGCTTTGACTGTTAATGACTGTCGAAACGAAATTTTTGCCTGCTGCACTTTTTGACTAAAGACGCCTGTCCGCGTCTTCGCGCCTCGCCTTGCCTCGCCTCTTGCAGTGTGTGGGTCTCCATAAGCGCCAATGCTTTCTCTATCGCTCAAAACGCCTTTAATCAAAATGCCTCGCCTTGTCTGTTGTAGTGTGTGGCCGGCCATAGATTTTTTTTTTTTTTTGTCATTTGGTGGGGCCAGGTAGTAATACCCTTTTCTAACTCGGCCTGACAGGGCTATTGTAGCACCCCTTATGTTTATCAATATGTCAGATGAAGGCTCTTCGCGAAGCCTAACAGCCGGTTTATCTCCATCTCCCTTATTTCCTCTGGCTTTAATGCAACCTTTCCTAGGAATTTCAACCTTCTCTGAGAGATGGCCGGACAGTCCAGCCATAGGTGTTCGGCCATAGATTGAGGTTAAGTAACTGAAGCTGTATTTTACTTTGATGGAAATAACACGTTTAGACATAATTTTATGACAGAAAACTTAAAATTTGAAAACCTGTGATTCTTGAGGTACTTGTTATTACTTATATAGTAAAATCTTTATAGCAAAATCGCGACAGACTGTCCTAATATTGTCGCATTTTTGTGGTGTTTGTCGCAAAATGCAGCTGCAGCTTAGACCCTGAATTGCGATAATATTGCTGTTCTATCGATGATACAAGTACATGATGCGATAACGATTTTATCACCTGATTTAGTTTCAGAGGCGGTTTAAAAGGTCACCTTTAGCTTAATCCCGAGCGTAAATACTAGTTATAACCGGATTTTGCGCGTCTGCTTAAAAATTGGGTTCGAGAGCTCGGGTTTACGCCTGCTGTGGCGTAAAGATAACTGCGAGCTAAATATGGGAGGGATAAACTATCGCCGAACTATGTGGGTTCGAGAGACATGGTTTGGCTAGTCCGGGCGTAAAAGATAAACTTTGCGGGTTTGAGAGTTCAAGTTGTAGCGTAGATAAGATAAACTCGAGCATGAATAGAGCGATTTTCGGCTTCAACTTAGACCTGCTGGGGGGCAGGTCTAAGTCTTTTAGGCTATTTCATCTTTACTTTTGTAGGTGATTACGTTTAATACTACATTCAAGCTATTATGACATTCCAAAAAAATATTAATGCCAACAAAAAGGTATGCCAAATATAAAGTTATTGCACATACAGTAAATAAAAATGGCAAACAATAAATGCTAGTTAATTTTTGGAGTTTTGTCCAGTTTAATGATTGAATTTATGAAAAACTTATTACGTATTAATCAAGAATAATTAAACAATATTCATACAGTTTAAAGGTACAATACAACGTATTATCCATAAACCTGTCAAAATAAAAATAGCGTTTGTAGGTGCGTATAGATTACTTGGAGTAACTTGGCTCTTGATGGCCATTTACAGGTCAAACAATTGGAGTGGAGTGACGGACAGAAACTAATAACTTCCACAAATAAATATTTTTAATTATTTTTTCAAGACTCAAGTTGTTTTGATTTTGATTTTTTATTTGATTTTCCTGTATTCTAATTAAATACGTCATTCCCAAGAATCTTAATGCCAGCAAAGCAGGTAATATTTTATGTAGTTTATTTCCAAGGTCTGTAATCCGTTAAATAAAATTATATACGGAGGAAACAATTAAATGAGTGTTGGTCGAATTCAAATTATACTATATTTGCATAAACTTTTCTTAGTTATTACATATGAGTAAAGAAGAACGTCCACATCAAATTTCAACCCTGTAGGCCCCGGAGTATTTTTGATGTCCAGTGGGGCAGAGCCCTAAAGCACTTCAAAACATATATTTTGTAAAACTTGTTTCATAGTACATGCTCATAGTGAGTACATATGAGTTAAAGAAGAACGTCCACGTCAAATTTCATTCCCGTATGCCCTAAAGTAATTTTGAAGGCCAGTGGGGCAAAGCCCTAAAGGGCTTCATAAAATATTTTTGCAGAAGAGTTTCTTGGTACCTATGAGCAAAGAGGAACGTCCATGCCAAATTTCAATCCTGTTGGGCAATTGAGTGGTTCTGTGGGGTGGAGACCTGAAGATGCTTCCAAGAGCATTTATTAGAGAGCAACGGTGGGCGAAGTGGATATCTCATTCCAAATGTTGCAAATAATTCCCATAGGTCATATGGTTTTTCAGATTAGTTTTTTCTTTAATTCATATTAAAAATTCTCCATAAGAATAACTTTAGATCGAAATTTTGAAGTTCTGTGTGGCGGAGCCCTGATGGAATTTAGCAAAAATTTTTCTGAGTGAGCACCTATGAGCAAAGAAGAACATCCATGCTAAATTTTAACATTGTAGGTCATATAGTTTTCCATATTAGTTGTTTCCTATCTTTGTATACAAATTGACCATAAGAATAACATTGGATAGAAATTTTTAAGTTCTGTGTGGCGGAGCCCTGATTGAATTTTGCAAAACCGTTTCGTAGTGAGCATCTATGAGCAATGAAGAACACCCATACCAAATTTCAACATGATAGGTCATATAGTTTTCCATATTTGTTGTTTCCTAGATTCCCATTAAAAATTGCCTATAAGAATAACATTAGATAGAAATTTTGGAGTCCTGCGTGGCGGAGACCTGATGGAATTTTGCAAAACCGTTTCTTAGTGAGCATCTATGAGAAAGAAGAACGCCCACGTAAAATTTTAACATTGTAGGTCCAAAAGATTTTCAGATTTGTTGTTGCCTTGATTTTTATAAAAAAATTGCCATAAGGATAGCATTGATAGAAATTTTGAAGTCCTATGGGGTGGAGACCTAAAGGAATTTCATAAAACTTTTTCTTAGCAGGCGTTTTTAAGCATAGTGGAACGTCCTTGCAAAATTTCAACCATCTATACTCTATGGTTATGGAGATTCTCTGATACATGAGTGAGTGGTATTTGACAAATATACAGTATATAGTATATAAGTAGATTGATTAATTAATATATCTTGGTTTCCATGGATACTGCTTCACTTGCTTCCTGAATAGTGCAAGAATCACAGCATAAAAGTTTCTCTCTTGATTTGAAAAAGTTTTTCTTTGTTTCAAGAGTAATCTTATCTTAACCCAATGGGTCGTGTTCGTAGGGCTTTGTTGGTGGGCGGGGCGTTGGCTGCAGTCGTGGCTTCTGGCTGGCCGCCTCGGGGGCCTCCTCCTGCACCCATGGGAATGATTTTCATGGGTCCCCAGGTTGTTAGGTCTGCAGAGGTGTTCAGGCCAGGGCGCGGCTGCGTCCAACCACCCTTCCCACAACTGCTCAACTGAGCCTAAGAGGAGGGGGGACAAGTGAGAAAGAGTAAGGCTGACAATTCATCAGAACCTGCAAACAGTCCCCCCGCAAAATGTTGGAAAGGACCGGCCCACCCTAGAAAGCAGTCGTCTCAGGCAACATCACTTCACATGCCTTCTTCACTGCTCAACTACGCTTACCAGAGGAGGGTGACAAGAAAGTGTGATACCTCATCAGAGTCTGCAAGTATTCTTCCGCAGAATGTTGAAAAAGACCGGCCCAACCGAGAATCTCAGGCAGTTCGATCCAGAAGTGAGAGGTCAAGATCCTGGTCCTGGGTGAACATCAGTTGACAAAGGAATTTCTGCCCTTAAAGAACTGTGACAAGAAAATGTGAAACTTTGTCAGAGTCTGTAAGCATTCTTCCGCAGAATGTTGAAAAGGACCGTCCCCACCCGAGAATCTCAGGCAGTTCGCTCCAGAGGTGAGTGGTCAAGATCCCGGTCCTGCGTGAACATCAGTTGACAAAGGAATTTCTGCCGCTAAAGAACTTATGGTGACATATCAACTGGCAGAATATTTTGAAAAGGTAGCGTCATCGTCTAAGATCCTTCTAACATCAATCGACGAGCTCAATACCGTGATGAGGTGGCAGATGCAGTCGGATAGTTCTCAGGAAGACAAATGATCCTGACTTGTTCCAAGGTCCACTAAGATGGAGTAAGATGATGTCCGACGATGAAAGCCGTGCAGGAAGCAGCATCTGACAACAAAGATGCAGAGGCAACA
The DNA here is from genome assembly GCA_030545055.2 of Neoaliturus tenellus. NCBI lineage: Eukaryota > Metazoa > Arthropoda > Insecta > Hemiptera > Cicadellidae > Neoaliturus > Neoaliturus tenellus. The sequence continues at coordinate 40,845,137 of CM061534.1, forward strand.
AGATCCTATGCCTCACAGGCTTTCATAGTTCCAATGTTAATCTAGTACAGTACATTGGTACTTCAGTTACAGAAATGTAATGGCTGTGTAAAAATAAACCTAATGAAAACTCAATTGTGTCAATAATTTATCTCAGGTTAATATTTTACTTTCTGAAAAAAAAAAAAAAAAAACATGGATTGGTGATAGATTTGTTAAACTTAATTGAATTTTAATTCATTTAAAGGTGGTTGAAACAAAAAGAAAATATATTTACCTACAAAATATACAAGGTTCAAATGTCGTGATTTGATTAAATGATATAATCGTAAAAATTAAAACTTTTTTTGGAGAAAAAAATGAAAGTGATAAAAGTATAATATAATGGGTGGAAAAATTTGTTTAAGAATAATTATGACATTATGATCTTGTAAACCTTTTAACACAAAGTACTATGGATAAAATTGATGTAGCTTTCTGTTTTGGGATATCAATTGCAGCAGTTACAATTATTAGTACTTGAGTCACCACGGAGATCAATACCCAGTTTAATTAATTCATCATTAATGATACTTATAATAACCATTTATTAACTTTTTTGTAAAATATAATGAAAAACATTTTTGTTGCAAGTTGAAAAATTAAAAAATTTTGTGACCATTTGCATAATATTCATGTTGCTATAAAAGCACTGTTGGTCATTTTTGAATTCATAATCTTTTCAGGCACTAACTGTATTTCTCTGACAGTCTGTTTGCAAATATTTCTTTAAAATGCTTCATCTTACACTAATAACACCTAACATTCACCAATAGTAATACTACGCATAGGTTCGTTTCTTAATATAGATAGCGATGTTAGACCAGTTGATTACAGGGTGGTCCAGAGCAGCACGCTTGGGACTTTTTAATTTTTTATCTATATATATAAAATTTCAAAAATTAGTATTATTGGCAAGCTCTATTTATTCGCAAATGACAGTTTAATTTTTTTGAAAATTAAGACATGGCCTGAGGTTGTGATAAAGCTTTGCATGACTTTGCGGTAACAAAAGTGTGGCTTGATCAAAATATTCTCTCTTTAGAAACATCAAAGGCAAAATTCATGGCTATTTTTCTTCGTAAAACTTCATATTATCTCTACTAAGATCTAATAATTCATACTTGTGGTAATATCATAGTTTTAATTGTTCTTAAAATTGAATGAGTGTTGGTCGAATTCAAATTATTACAATATCCTGTTTCAATGAACTTCCACAACGCCCAAAAAATCATCACAAATGAATCACGAGCACTTCCTAAATGCAAGATAATGTTTTGCTTAGACAGGTGCGGGAAGACGCCACAACAATAACAACTTTCCACTGATAACGAACGTAACCTGCGTGGGAGCCATTCACTCGACGTAAAGTTTTCTGGATCTTTAGTTGTATTTTTTGCTGCTTATACAGGAATTACGTTAGCCCCTTAATTATTTATAACACAAAAACATTTTATATAAAGTATTGAAATGTAGAGCGTTTTAGTCCTTATGGGTTGGCATTGTATATGACGAATAAACATATTGTGAGGCTTTTAATTCCAGATTTCTTTTAGTTATACCAATAATATGACCATTAACAAAGACACAGTGGCAATACGATAGAGCTTTCAAAAGAACTAGGTCAACAACTACTGTTGGTTTCATTCAATACAGATTCAGGTAACAAATAATACAATAAATTATTAATTTGTAGCGTACAAGTGACAAGATAGTTTTTCATATATTTTTGTAAACCACCCCACACCGCTCACTGTATCGTCATTCCATGGTTTGAGCCGTTTGGGGTGTCTCAAGTTCGAGACGGCCTTGGAGACAGTCGGGTGCTGGGGTCCTGCCGTTGCCAACCCTCCAGCACAGATTTCCTGCGATTCCCTGCCCTTCAACCATCAGCTAGAGTTGCACGTGAAGAAGGATAAACTCAAGCAGAAGATCTTACACGCGTGTGATGTGAAGTTGTGTGGCACCACGTGCGCGGGGCGGGAATTGTCGTCCTTCTCCCATGCCAACAACCTTGCTTCAGTGTGAGCCATTTACGTACCAAAAATGACGTCATGAAATTTGACATAAAATAGACGCCTAGACAACTTCTGATGACTTTTAAGCAACATACAATCAATTACTTAGTAACTAAACAAAATATACAAAAAAATGCTTCCGCAATTTTGGTACGCAATTATATTGATTTTCAGCACTCAACGTGTTAAGTAAATTTACTGCTATGGGATGTTGTTAAAAAATGTTAGTTGTTACAGTAGAAAATATAATAGTTAGGTAAGGTAAAAATCAAATTGCATCAATATTCGGCGAAACTTCGTTATCTGACTCCAATGTTATTATAGATGTGGAAATGTTGATATTGTGATTACGCGATAGTTGTAATCGTTTGGGTTAAGATATGCGTAGTACAATTTTTAACACAAATGTATCATTAATAATCTAACCTAACAATCTAACTGTGTAAACCTCCGTCACATTCATTCATTCATTCATTCGATGGGGCGGACCTAATCCCAAGGCGCGTCAGCCGCAAGGGCTTTTTGCGCTCCCCGTATGTGTTTCAGAGCTCATCCAAGTCTAGGAACCCGATGAACTTCTGCAACCTGCAGACTAGCTCCTCTTGAGGAAGGAAAGAGCCCCTCCGCAGTCCTCCGAGGGCCCTCTCTCTAGCCTCTTCCAGCTCCATGCAGTCGAACAGCAAGTGATCTGCAGTCTCTTCTGACTGCCCACACTTCCTACATACCGGATCCCCATTGAAGAGACCCATGCGCTTCAGGTGCTTCCTCAAAGAACAATGTCCTGTTAAGAGCCCTGTTACCTGCCCTATTTGCCTCCTTTCTAGCTGCAGAATATTAGAGGCAATTTTCTGAGATGGAGAGTGAAGCGTTAGCTTACTTACCCTCAGTTGTGGTATTCTAGACCAGACCTTTCGATGCTCCTCCCTCGCCCATGACGTGACCGCTTGACACGCATACTTACGAGAGACAGCACAGAACGGCTCTGGGCCAGTGAATGCTGAGGACGAAGCTACGTTGGCCAGGGCGTCCGCAGCCTCGTTCCCGGGGATCCCCGTGTGACCAGGGACCCAACAAAGCGTCACGCTGTTGCATCTGCCCAACGCAGATACCATGGTGAAGCATTCCCAGACGATCTTTGACCTGAACTCATAAGAGTCCAGAGCCCTTAGAGCTGCCTGGCTATCTGAAAAAATGGAGATGCTCCTGCCCCTGATGCCTTGCACCAGGTTCAATCTGGCGCACTCCATTATTGCGACAACCTCCGCCTGGAACACCGTTGGGTGCATCCCCATAGGAATATTAATGCCTACCCCCGCTTGCACCCCATGTACTCCGGCTCCTGTTCCTCCTCTTACCTTGGACCCGTCAGTGAACCATTCCAGGTCCGCGGGTTGAAGAGGGTTTCCCCCGGATAGCCAGTCCTCTCTTGCTGGTAAAAGGACTCTGAAAGACTTACCGAAGGTGTATTTGACTGACATGTGGTCAGAGGGCATGCCTAGCCCGCCCCCCTGAACCGACAGAATGATCCGAGAGTGACCCCGGTGTTCTCCAGTGTCCATCCAAAGATTTTCACATTTGAGTCGGTGAGCAGCTTTCCTTGCCGTGGTCTTGACGAAAAGATCAATCGGCAGCAAGTTGAGAAGACAGTCTAGTGAAGCCCCCGGACTGGAACTCAGGGCTCCTGTGATGAGAAGACAGGCGAGTCTTTGAACTCCCGCCAATCCCCTCACCGCCGATCCCGAGTCCATCTTAGGCCACCACACAAGCGAGCCATAGGTGATGGCAGGTCGGACCACAGAGACATAAAGCCAATGCATAAGCTTTGGCTTAATTCCCCAAGTCCCCCCCACCAGTCGCCTACATGTAATGAGTGACCACTTACCTCGGTCTATTACCTTTTGGAGTTGTGGTCCCCAATGAAGCGTCTGGTCCAGAGTGACCCCCAGATACTTCACCTGTTTCTGCAATTCCACATTTGTTCCTTGCAGGACTAAGGGGCCGATCCCTCTGAGGTTCCTCCTCCTCGTGAAGGGAACCATCACAATCTTTGAGGGATTGATTGAGAGACCTACCTCTTCGCACCAGCGTCCAACAGACCTCAGGGCCCCATTCATGAGATCCCCAACTGTGTCGTTGAACTTACCTGACACCAGAACCACTATGTCATCAGCATATCCCTGTGCGTACACGCCACTGACATTGAGAGTTCTGATGAGTTCGTCTACCACGAGGTTCCAGAGAAGAGGGGACAGGACCCCACCCTGGGGGCAGCCTCGAGTCGTTCTTACCGCTATCTCCTCGTTATGAAGTGATAGTATTACGTTCCTTTTTCTCAAGAGGGCTTCAATCCATCCCCTTGTTACCTCGTGAAAACCATGAGCTGTGACTGCGTTAATGACAGCCTGAGTCTCAGTGTTGTCGAAAGCGCCTTGAATATCAAGGAAGGCCCCAAGTGCAATCTCCTTGCACTCTATCGACTTTTCAATCCTACTTACCAGCTGATGCAGAGCAGACTCGCATGATCTTCCTGGTAAATAGGCATGTTGGTGTTCATGGAGAGGGTTGACCTTGAGAGCGGTATCCCCCACATACCTTGACACCAGCTTCTCCAGAGTCTTCAGGAGAAAAGAAGACAATGAGATTGGGCGGAACGCCTTCGGATCCGTGTACCTAGCCTTACCAGGTTTTGGAATGAAGACTATCCGAGAGTTGCTCCAGGCTTCTGGAATGTGTCCGAGGGCCAAGCTTGCCCTGAACAATGCCGTCAGAACTGGAAGAAGGATCTCTATTCCCTTCTGAAGACAAACGGGCCTCACCTGGTCAGGTCCCGGTGACTTGAAGGGACTGAGGGAGTTGACTGCCCAGCGAATCCGGCTGTGAGTTGCAATGCGGCCCGCCACCCTCCATCGAGTGAAGTTGGCCCGCCGTGCACCCATACTCACCTCATCGGTCGACTGAGTGATTATGCTCCCCGGAAAATGTGTGCTTGCCATGATCTCAAGCACGTCCCTGGGATTATGGACCATGATCCCATCAGGCCCCTCGAGGGAGCCAAGACAAGATGACTTATCCTTCGATAGGATCTTGTATAACCTAGATGTCTCGCAGACACCTTCAATATCGCTGCAGAAGCTTCTCCAAGAGAGCCTCTTGGCCCTCCTGACTGCAAGGTTGTACTGAGTTAGCAATCTGTGATAGGCGTCCCAGCATTTGCTTAGCTTAGCCCTTCTGAATAGAGCCCTTACCCTTTTCCTTAGGCTGCCAAGTTCTGAATTCCACCACCCAGACTTACCCCGACGTCCCGCTGACAGTGGACAGCAGTCCTCAAATGAGGACACGATGTCCCCACCCAGGCAATCAGCGGCCAAGTCTAGCTGGTTTGTGTCTCTGACGCAGGAGTACAGAGGGCCACTCTCCTCTATTCTATCCTGCAGAACAGTCTTAAATTTCGCCCAGTCCGTCCTTTTGGGATTTCTGAACGTGTTCTTTTCTGATAAATACCTTTTGACAATAAAAAAAAAAAAAAAAAAACATATTGCAAATAAGTAACTGAAAATAACATAAACAAGTATAAATATTAGCTACAGTAGTGTAACCTGTAATATTATCAAAGAACAACACAAAATAAACTATCCAAGTTTATTGTGTAGTTGTATCTTAATTGTGAGAAGAAGCAGACTTTGTCAGAGACCTAAAAGGCATCACATAATACTGCCAAACACTAATAAGAAAGTTATTTTTAGGTTTCAAGTTTATTGTGAAGGCGTATCTTTAATTGTGAGAAGAAGCAGACTTCGTTAGACCTAAAATGGCGTCTCACTAATTCTGTCAAATACAAATCAGAAAGGTATTTTTTTTTATTATTATTTTTTTAATTGTATTGAGTGAATATGTGTTTTAAATGTTTCCAAACACCATTGATTTTGTTATTATGAACATTGCTGTCAGTAAAAGTGACGGAGGTTTACGCTTAGATTGTTAAGTTAGATTATTATTATGAGCAGGCCTATAGTATAAAATTTAATACGTATATCTTAACTCAAACGATGATTACAACTATCGAATAATCGCAATATCGAAATTTCCACATCGATAATATTGGTGGAGTCGGATGACAAGTTTCGCCCATTTTTAACCCCCAAAAGTCACTAAAAAGTCACTGGAATTAGATATTTTATATTTTTCCTATACACCATAGAATAAGTAACTTAACACGCTCGTTGCGCGGGGCGAGAATTCTCCCCCCGTGTGGCTGGCACCACGTGCGCGGGGCGGGAATTGTCGTCCTTCTCCCATGCCAACAACCTTGCTTCAGTGTGAGCCATTTACGTACCAAAAATGACGTCATGAAATTTGACATAAAATAGACGCCTAGACAACTTCTGATGACTTTTAAGCAACATACAATCAATTACTTAGTAACTAAACAAAATATACAAAAAAATGCTTCCGCAATTTTGGTACGCAATTATATTGATTTTCAGCACTCAACGTGTTAAGTAGGTTTACTGCTATGGGATGTTGTTAAAAAATGTTAGTTGTTACAGTAGAAAATATAATAGTTAGGTAAGGTAAAAATCAAATTGCATCAATATTCGGCGAAACTTATCTGACTCCAATGTTATTATAGATGTGGAAATGTTGATATTGTGATTACGCGATAGTTGTAATCGTTTGGGTTAAGATATGCGTAGTACAATTTTTAACACAAATGTATCATTAATAATCTAACCTAACAATCTAACTGTAAACCTCCGTCACATTTACTGACAGTGATGTTTATAATAACAAAATCAATGGTGTTTGGAAACATTTAAACCACATGTTCCCTCAATACAATAGCAAAAAAAAAAAAAAAAATAAATAAATAAAATAAAATAAAATAAAATACCTATTGATTTGGATTTGACAGCATTAGTGAGACGCCATTTAAGGTCTAACGAAGTCTGCTTCTTCTCAAAGTTAAAGATACACCTACACGATAAACTTGGGTAGTTTATTTTGTGTTGTTCTTTGATAAATAGCGTATTCCCTATAGGGAAATTTGCTAAAAGGAAGATTTTTGGAACAATGGGGATTTACTAGCGGGACTGTACTATAATCATTCACTCTTTTTAGTAGGTGTAGGACCTTACCTTGTTCGTAAACCATGTGGGCTTTTTGTGCTCCCTTGTGTTTCAGAGTTCATCCAAATCCAGATCATGCACTCAGAGACTGCAGATCAGAGACTTACTTGCAACATGCATATCAGATCCTTCTGAGAGAGGAAACCACCAGTCAGTATTCTACCCAGAATTCTCTCTCTTGCCTCTGTCAGCTTCACGTAATAGTTGTAGTTCACGTAGTAGTTGAATAGCAAGAGATCTGCAGTTTCATCTGACTGTACCCACACTCTTTCCATGTCGGATCCTCGTTTAAGAGTCGCTGTATTATGTTATGAACCAAATGGGTGTTTTGTAGAGAAGCCCAGTCTTCCTCTTCAGCCCCGTTTGTCTCAAGGTTTATTCACAAGAAGTAATGAACCATTTAATTTTCCACAGGTTATAGACACCGCAGAGGAAAGTTTGACGGAAATTGATGCAGCCTTTGATGAGTTGACGAAGTCTGTCTTGGACGCACTGAACAAAAGAAGAGAAACTTTGAAAAAGAATGTGGTACAAATTCAAGAAGAAGGGCTTGCGCCTTTGCGAGCATGTCAGGACCTGATTAGACAGACACTAAAGAACACTCAAAACTACATTTGCGAAGGACAAGATCTGATGGTGCAAAGGGACTCGGATTTGGAGCGCAATTTGAAGTATTTTGACCAGTCTTCTCTCCTTGGCAGGTAATACACCTGTGCTGTGGTCAAAATGTCCATTCTAGTAATTTTATTATAAGTAGGCCTATCATTAGTGGTGTAAGCCATGATAGCAATCTTAGTAGAAGGAACATTTTAACTAATTGTATACACTTTCCCACCCTCCTTCAATCTAATGATGGTTTTTGTGAAGAAGGCATACTGGTTAAATTGAATGTCACCTTCCAGTGCCATATCTTACAGCAACGGTAGTCAAATAAAATAATGAACTATTTTTTGTACTTTTGCCTGCCCAAAATATACATGTTCATAAAATTTGTCATAAAGTACGGTATTAAGCTTTTTTCTTAGTTAGGAGCTATTTTCTACATTTATGAACAAACTTATTTTTTCCAAAGCGTTTTAAAATTTGTTTATGTTAGTCCTAATTAATATATATTCGGAAAGACCAAAAAAATCACTGTTTATAAACATGGTGAAATAAACTGTGTGCAACATATCAAGTTTGAAATATCATTGCAGATCTACCATGTTTGACCCGATAATTACCAAATATATATTCTGAAAGGTGCCCAAATTAAATTGTAAAGTTTTAAAAAGTAGTTCAATAATTTTATATAATTCAAGGCCTAAAATCCTGACAAAAAGCCCTCTCATGTTCTTTTTGCTGAGCAGTCGAGCACCTTAATAAGTATTTGAATGTCCAAATTTTAATGAATTTAATATGTCATGTCATTTACTCCTTTAGTTTTTGAAAAAAAAAAAAAAAAAAAAAAAATAGCTGAGTCCACCACTTCCATTTCATTAAAACAAAGCCTAAATAGGATTTGCCCTACAATTCTTACTTTTATTAATTGGGTAATGAGAGTAATAAGTAAATGTTAAATAGTAACTCAGAAAATTTTGGAATAAAATTGATTTCTTCTTGTTTTTATTGTGGCTTTTTGTTGAGTTGCATTTTATATTTATATACTGTTTTGGCCCAGCCTCCCCGCTGTGCCTAATTTGGAGGAAGTGCCTGCTATTTCTTTCCAGTTGAACGTTGAATCTCTTCGCACCAGTCTAGTGTCCAGGTAAGGCCTACTCTTATACTGAAACAAACCAATGCTGATAACTTATTAAGTATTACTGTTGGCACAAAAAGTAAGAAAAAATACCAACTCTAATACATATAATGGAGGCATGTATTGCAATTTTAGTACACTCGGTTAGAGAACATACAAAAATGATTCATAAATGTGATGCTAAATTATTAGCTTAGCTAGGTATTTGCTTTGAATTGATAAAACGATTGACTATATTCAATAACGTGAATGGACGTGATCCAATGCATTTTGTGTGATACCGAAATTGTGATCCAATTCATCCATTTTCGTAGTGCCAGAACAAACGGTTATTATTATTCAGCTGGATTTACAGTGCTGCAAAAATACTATTACAACATAAACATAATCCTCAGCTATAAAATGTTTCACCAAAATTAAAAGGAGTGCTAGTACTGATTTATCTATCTTTGCACTTCCGTCCACAGCGGAAGTGCAAATTGCTCTCCATTCTGTTCTGAATCTAATAATTTGGACTGGACTGGAATTGAGCTAGTCAGTAGACCAATCAGAATGTCTCAGTCTTGATTGTTAAGACTTGAAAAAATGTTGCCAAAATTTAAACGAAGGACCGACGACTAAAACTGCCTCCAATGCATTTCTTATGGGGAAAATTAAAAAGTTTCATTTTAGGTTTATTTGATTAATATCCAACCAATTGCTTTCAACAATGAACTTAGCCTTAAAAATTGCATAAAGAATATTCTACTGAAATTTGAGACTGATCTGTGACTTCTATCGAGAGTAATAGTTAGACATTACATTTGCAATATGAGTCACTCTAGAGCCTATTCTTCGAATAGACAATTATATTTCAGAATTATGGGTTGTATCAAATGTGGAATGATGTATTTCCTTCAGTTAGTGAAATGATTGCAGGATACTATCCGCGGGAGTTGTCTCTCGAATGGGTCCAGTCCAGATTACGTCCGTGATTGAAAAACCAGGAGCTCTTTTGGTACATTGGGAAGAGGTCAGTACAAATGGTTTTATTTTAACTTAATTTCTCAAAAATTCCAATAAATGAAATTTAAAAAAATACATCCTCAGACCATAATAACAACTAATATTGCCTTTTCATCATCACTTAAATGCCTGAAATTAACTTGCCGTTTTAGTTGTCTTCACCGTCAAGTTAAATACTGGAGACACCGTAAAGTTTTTGTGTGATACCAAAATTGTGATCCAATGCATCTGTGTTCGTAGTGCCAGAACAATTGATGTTATTATTATTCAGCTGGATTTACAGTGCTGCAAAAACACTATCAAAACATTCATGGTGCAGCAAAAAAACCGACCTAATTTCTTTTGCGCACCGCTCAGCGAAGATAATTATTTTGTTATTCTTTGACATCCTTAAACTTTTTACTCTTCTACTTTTCTAACTTGACACATGGATGTACTGTGTCTAGATGACTTATATCATTTCATTCATTAATTTTGTCAACTACAATGCCATGTTACCGTATGTCAGAGGATTGTTTGATGGTTTACCATTGGTGATGACAGGTGGAGGATAGAGGACTTGACGACTTGTGTTTCCGGCTCCAGTTGTCTGTCGGGGCTCACCCCACGCCGTTGCCGAGACATTCCGCCGCTGTCTTCAGAGACGTCTATCAGGCAAGACATTCAATCTGGCTTTTGTATAATTTATTCGTATAGCACTATTATTATAAAGGGTGTTCGGAAACTCTCTTCCAAAAATGCGTGTGGTGATTCCTAGGATCGAAATGAATAAAAAAGTTCAGCGGAACATATGTCCTAAAAAGTTTCCTTAAGCCACTTGCCGCCATTTTGTTTTTTATGCTTAATAATTTTTATTTCAGTAATGGATGTCCGTATTTAAGTTTAAATATCGTAAAAGCGATAAATTTTATCAAGTTTGCAGTGCCAAAAAAGTTGACAAATTAAATTATCTAAACAACAATGCCACATTTGTAAGGATCTGGCGACAAATAATGGAGTTATTGTGATTTTTCTATTAAAATAACCTTAATTTTCAAGACTTATCAGTAAAATCAGGGTTTTTCTGCAGTAAAATGGCAATAACTCTGTTATTCTTCGTCAGATCCTTAAAACAAACTTGGTATCAATGGTTAGATAATGTAATTCGTCAACTTTTTTGTAACTTGTATAATTTTGAAAAAATTTTCCGGTTTTGAGATATTTGAGTTTATAAACTTAAAATAGCCCCCATTTTGAAAATACACATCGGAAGAATATAATTCTTTTCCTAGAAATGAACAACAAAATGATATAGGTTCATGCCAAATTTAAACTTCATACACCCATCCGTTCAGGAAATAAAAACTATTAACTGTAAAAACCAAAATGGCGGCTAGCGGCTTAACGAAGCATTTAAGGACTAATGTTCCTATGATATTTTTGGTCATTTTTATCTAAGGAATCACTACACGGAGTTTCAGAAGATAATTTTCAAACACCCTTTAGAATGCTTTCATTTATTAAGTTAGAAAATCGTTTTGTTGTAGTCCTTAGTTTTGTAAGATTTCATAAATGATGCAAGGCGCAAGACTTGTTTACTCTTGCCGCTTACTCAATCAGGGCTTATAATCATAATTCAAAGACCGAACTGCTGAAAACCAGTCACTACTAATCATGTTAAATGGCGGCAAATATAAATCAAACATTGTAATGAAGCTTGTAAATGGCAGTAAGATGGTAGAAAAGCCTATCACACTTGTTGTAGTTAGTAATCTTATCTAACAAATGGATTTCTGTAAGACTGTTACTCCGCAACATATAGATTGAGGCAATGAAATGGCTCGATTTTGGAAAATCAGTAGTTATATTATTTAAGAAAAAAGATGGTTGTAGTATTAATCTTAATTAGATGGTTAGGTTACATACTTTAACGCCGTCATCAATCCAAATAGTTTTCTCCATAGGTACAGTAAATAGTTTTGGGACTTTTGTCCCATTATCAAATCGGTAAAAGCTCATCAAAAACTTTAAAACTCAGTCATAATTTACAGTTTATCACAAGACACCTAACAAAACACATACTTACATTTAACAATTAAATTGAGGTTGGCTGTCCAAGACATTATGGCTGGCCAAGACATTAGTTACCGAAAACACAGACGGAATTACGGATGCGATAAGACCAATTAATCAAGTAAATGAGTAAATTAATCTTAAGTAAATTAATGGAAATTAATGTTTTACTGCTTGTTTTGGTGCTTTTGGTAATAGTAAATTGAGATATGACAGCCTGTGCACAAGGCTTTTCAGTTCCTGACTTATTCTTTAAACTATAGGAAAATATGCCTAGAACAAAAGAAGATATAAAGGAGTAAATTAGTTTGTAAATAAACACAATTTCAATGCAGATTGTACTGAACGACATGACATCATTTCCTTCCATCTTAAGCTGAGGAAAAAGGTCAAATGTACCGATATTTTATCTGATGAAATGTGTTTGGGATAGACGGATTTTTGTAAGCAGGACTAAATTCCTTATGGCTTCTTCCAACGACTATGACAAAGAAAATTTTAAAAAAAAGGTATGTACAAGGAAAATCAATTTATGAGCCACAAAAATTACTGCTTCAATTGATTTTTGAAAGTGGAAATTGTAAATCCACTTTATGTTGTACTAGAGTACAACTGATAGCATCCGGCACTTTGGATTGGTCAGTTTTAGACCGTGTGTTTCTGCCGTTGCAGGGAGCGGACACCAGCTGCGTGGTGAGGGACGTGCGGCCGGGAACGCAACACACGCTCAGAGTCTGCTGCAGGGACGAGCGCGGAGACTGGAGCGCCTGGAGCCTGCCGCGCGTCGCCGCCACCACGCTGCCCGCGTTCCGTCAGTGGTTTGGAATTTTATTTTATTCATTTTAATGGTTCAACGGTTAATGGTTGCCTGTTATTCAATCCATTGTTTATCCAACAATCTGTCGTCAATCCATAACCTGGATTTTTAGAGTTGAGCCTAGTCGAGTTATACAAAGCAGAAAAACAAAATATCACCCTTGGCAGAAAGATTGGGCATGTCAAGAAAAGATTGGCCATGTCAAAAAGATCAGATGCGGCAGAAACATTGATCGAGCCTGAAAGAATGGCCGGGTTGGAAAAATCAGCCGTCAGATAGATCGGCTATGGTAAAAAGTACAACAGTTTTGAATGTTTTTAGACAACATTAAATCTTTTGTAAAAGCTCATTTGTAAAATATAGTGGTGTAAAATTACATAATCATCTTTTTGGGTAAACTTTTTTTTCTCCTCTACTCTGAAGAAGTCCTCCATAGGGACAAAATATTAGTGGAAAAATATGCATTTTTTATGTGTATCTATATGCTGATTGAACACAATCTTCTCAGGTAAGCTAGCTGAATCCTTTCTCCTGTTTTGTTTACCCAATCAGCCACAAGGCTTTTCCTTACAAAATAATCATCTTTTTGTTTACTATATTATGTCTTATATATGTCTTATGTATGAATATTGCCGAACGCGTAGTTTACGCTACTGTGAGACTAATCTTGGAGAAATTATATCCCCATTTCCTATGCCCCCACAGAAAGATAAAAAAATTTCTGTGTTAGGTGTCAAGTAAAAATTTTTTCAATTTTTTTTAGCTTCATGTGTTTTTTAGTTGAGATTTTTATACCAATTGTTGTAGGTAGGTTTATATTCTTCTTTATTTTACATTTGTTACTCTAATGAGAGATAGCTTAAGGTGAATATTTCTAATCAGAGGTGTGCGGATAGTGAAATTTTTTTTCGGATCGGATTCGGTTCGGATAGTTAAGATTCGGATCGGTTCGGATCGGATAGTAACAGGATCGGATCGGATAGTTTTCGGATTCGGATTTTTGCGCAGTAAACAGAAAGGCAAACAAGTAACCAATTTAAAGCCACAGTTTTTTAATTTGGTCTAGGCCTTGATTATAAAACAGTTTAGGAATATCAAAATCAATCAAATTAACAACAATTCAACTATTTTTAAACTTAAAAACAAAGTCAATTTATAATTTGTTATGATCAACGTAAACATCAATTGGCCCTAGGCCTAATACCTAAATGAACATGTCAACATTATTTTGAACTGCGCCTAACCTAAGCTCTAAGTAAAGAGAGTTGCCATAGGCCAAGGTCAAAACTACTCACCAGGCAAACATCCCAGTGTACAATATGATAAAGTAGGACTTTCAACAAAATATCATTTTATTTGAAAACAAAATGATGGTAGGAAACATAACCTAGCTCCAGCTTGCATACAAAGCATTCTGTAAACAGTCATTTTCAGTTTTAGAAAAAGACTTCCATATAACCAAGGAATCTAAAATAAATAAAGAGAAGGTAGGGGTCAAGACACGCAACGCTCTCTATGCACCAGGTGTTCTTTTGCACCTATGACGTCATCATTAGCATTAACAGTATTAGTAAATGGTGATGTCATAGGTGCAAAAGAACACCTGGTTCATAGAGGGCGTTGCATGTCTTGACCCCTACCTTGTCTTTATTTATTTTAGATTCCTTGCATATAACACTTATTTACTCTTTCTTTTCCTTGTAGATAAGAATAATTAAGAGACAATAAAAATATTCAAATCAGTTTAAAACACGATCAGAGGTATAAAGACATAACCTATCAACATCAAAGAGCAAATAATTACAGACGACAACAGAACGAGAACGTACGGTTGAATCGCGATCGCGATCCAATGCCTTCCCAAGTTCATAGTCAAACGCGATCGTAATCTTCATTAGATTAAATCTTATATAGAGTCACGAAACGACGAAACTACGAATGATGAATTGTTCCCAACAACTAGCGCTCAAAATACCACGACACTAGCGATTCAGGCGGGTGGAATAAAAACTAGAGCTTCTCGAGCTGCCGTGATTGGCTGAGACTTGTATCTTTACTGCTAGCGCTCCAAGCGGGAGGGTTCAGAATTGGCACTTTGTCAATTGTGCAGTTGAATGTTAAACACTTAATCTTGGTCGCTGGGTGTCGTGATTATTTCGCGTTATTCTATTATCTGACTTCTTATTATTAGTCTGCTTCAGTACTTTGGACGCCATTTTAGACGTTCTGTCGCATCGTCACCATTTTATGCAGAATGGCCATCGCGCAAAACACAATATTTGACAATATTTGTACATTGATCTTGTCTTTAACACCAGATTTACACTCTATCCGGGAAAGTCGGATATCCGACCCGAATATACGGATATTAATAAAATCTTCGGATCGGATTCGGATATTTGATCCGATCCGAAACCGAACCGAATTTTCGGATATCCGCACACCTCTATTTCTAATCAAATGTAATAATATGTGAAATTATTATTACTTCTACTGGAGTGCCGCAATTGTATAAGTTATTCGGGTTTTGCCTATTTATTTCCTCTCTATGTGCAAATGCCCAAGCAAATAAGTTCTATATAGTTAAATCATCAGTTCAGAAAACTCATTAGGCCTAATTTCTTTATAATATAAAGCAGAAATGGGATAACTTATTAAATCATGAATACTTATGCAAACTACACAATTTTTAACCTGCATTTTTCTAATGGTTTAATAGATTTTTATTACATTTAAGCCTGTTAACTTTATAGAACCAAATTTAATAGTGAAATTTTCACTTAAATCTTAGCTTGAAAACTCGAGTGTAGCTTACCTCTAGTTTAGACGAGCTTCTAAAAGCGTTATAAAAAAATATGTGCATACCTCTAATTATTTGCTTAAGTAAAACTGTATGCTAACTTGATTGCCATATTGACTCATACAGTGAATTGATATAAATTAAATATAGGCCTAGTGATTAACTTTTCAAATATCAAGGTTATGGTATTTAGAAATTAAGAAGACCTAATCTTAATACTGTTAAAGTAACTAATCCATCTCAAAACTAAACCTTTGCAGATTTGTTTCATAATATGAATCCGCAAGTTTACTATATTAAAAATTAAGTTTGAAATACTAAGACCTGCCAGATTCCGTTGTTAACTTTTTATCTCTTCTGATGATAAGAAATTTTTTTCACATTATCACAGAATTAATCCTAGAATTATAGACCCTAATAATATGTTGATGCTATATTAACAGAGACACCACTCTGATAGTTATGTCTGTGTGAACATAACTATTGACATATTATAGGTGAAATTACTCCTCAAATTACCATGTTTAGGTACTTTCATTTTAACTTCTTGAAAGATAGGTCAGTTTATTTATTTCTGGATGCAGTGGATCTCATTCTTTGGTTTCTTGTTTGTGATTTTTACTGAGTATTATATGTTTAATTATGTAAAATTATGACTGCAGGATGGTCGTCCAACAATTGCCACTATTTGACCACGGTTGAAGGGAAAATCGCCACCAAAACAGACAGCGTGACCTCAGTCCTGCTGTCCAGTGATAAACAGTTCGGCCCCGACCATTCAACAGAGTTTACTGTAAGTAAGTCCTTATTGGTGTTTGGCCATTATAAATAACCTGTCTAAAGAATTAGCTGATCTTAACTAAGCTACACAAGGCCTCTCACCCATTCTTATGTGATATACAAGAAATCATTCTTCACACTCCATCACAATCATCCTTCACTCATACTCGCCTTAAAAGTCGCCCTGGTAGCATTGGCGTCTTAAAAATTGGTTAAATTATTTTACATATTTGTTTCCATTTACAGTATTAAATGTAACTTTAGTATAGAAAACTAATTATATCTTTATGCCTAGATTTCAATCCCCCGAATATTATACATAGAATTCAACCAATCATAATCATTGAACATTATTACAGCTGTTTAATATCTAATATCTTATTATGCCAATGTTTTTTTCTCTTTATTTTTTAACTAATATGCTTGTTTTGAAGTGTGAGATATGGTTGCAGTGGCAAAGAAAAGAAATGGTTGCAGTGGCAATTAGAAGAGGGAACTCGGACCTCAGTTAACCAAGGGCTAAATTATAACAACTGACAAAGACAAATGGAATTCAAAACATTATTGAATGAATATTTCTAGCAGTGGAAAATAAAATTCTGTCTTTCGACCCTTTTTTATAAGTTATTTCTTATAAGAAAGCCAATCTGCTGATATTGTCTTCATACACTTCTGCGTTGTTTTAAATTAAATTTGAAGCAGTTAAAATTTAACTATGTAAAGAGAGTTTTAATATATTAAGTTCTTAAACCATAACTTTACACTTATACCTTTTTGTAAGGAAAAAATAAGCAAAAAATAAAAATAAAATGTTTTCAGTTTTGTCATGTTGGTTGCCCTGACACTCGTTTTGTCGCAGGTCCTGGAATGCTCGGAGCCACGCAGCGTGGAGGAAGGGGTCGGTCTGGTCGACCAAGTTTGCTCTTCCGAGTCGCTTATACAGCGAGGATGTCTGTTCCTCAATGTTCACGGTAAAACCCCCACAAAGTACTTAATAGACCCCCACTCACTTAGATGTGTCACTCAACGAGACAGAAATTATTTGTTTTGAGAGGGTCAATGTTTGTAATTTTCTCTAACTGTCCCTAGAATAAGGGTTGCGTCATTTCGATATACCCCAAGTCCATCCAGATGTGAGAAAATCTCAACCAGAAAGTCAACTGACTGTCAGTTCATCTTCTTTTCCAATGAGAAATATTTTGTTCTTTGAAAATAAATTTTTAAAAGTTATTTTGTCTAAATTGCCTAAAAACTGACAAAATTCATTTGCCCTATGTTCAGTTTTAACTTATTTTTGCAAAAAATGGTTCATACGATTCGCTTTAGTGAAAGAACCAATTTCCATTTGGTCAACTTTCCATTGCCTAGGATGTATAGTGTCGTGCATTGCGCCAGAAAATGCAAAGAACGATAGCCAGTACCTTGCCCTTAGTAAAAATTAAGAACTAGAGGTCTAAAAGTAACAATCAATCAGGAGGCACAATAGCATATTTCGTTTAGCCAATGGTTTACCCGATTAACTTCAAATTTGGCACAAACCTTTCTTGTAGTAAACCATTGCTAAAAAAAGTGAGAAAACCCCAAAATTGTTTAAGGGCTTTTTTTCTAAGTGCTACAAACTTTCATCGGAATCAGTTAAGTGAGTAAAAACTAGAGGTGTGCGGATATCCGGAAAACCGGATCGGATACGGATCGGATTCGGATATCCGATCCGATCCGAATGTACAACAGGTGTCGGATACGATCCGAAAAATATCCGATTTTTTCGGATAGATAGTATATATGAGCATAAAATCCTTTAAACCCCCCAAAAACTACATTTGAAATGATATTGACGATCGCTTTCGTTCGAGGTATGAATACAATGTTGGATTAAAACACGACTCAATAAATAATTATTATCATCTCTTTCAAAAACTTGAAAACTGAAGACAGTCATCAACACTAGTATTGACACTCTACGTATTAGGGTGTCCCCAAGATATAGCGCACTCAAGGCAATGGTTGTCAAAACAAATCTGATACATTAGCGCCTCAAGCGGATGGAGTAAAACAACTCATTCAAACAGGGGTCGTGATTGGCTGTAGAGTTAGGTTCCGATTCCAATCACAACGCGCGCTAGTGAACCCCCGCTAGCACTCCACAGCCACCGATTTCGAATTAACTGGTATGGGAGAACACCAGAATTGACCGAGTGTCACGATTTTAGTCTGTGGTTATTTGATTCTGTTGTCCTGCGCAGTAGACGACAGTGTTTCCAAGTACACGATAATACTGTGATACTTAGTTATTTTACTCATTCTCCGACGTCACACTGATTTTTCTCCCAAAGATTTGCCGTTATTTTTGAAGATAATTAGTGATAGTTTTGGCAAGTAATTGATTTTTCGTGCCTAAAATATTACAAAATCAAATCATTCCCGACATCAATCACTAATTACATTGATAGACACGACATTTTTGTGGCGTGCAATAATTTATTATCGTGTGGTACGATGTTTTGAAGACTGGGAATACTGCTACAGCCGACAGCGTACGAGATAAAATTTGAATTGAAGTTACGAATGTGATCAACTTAATTTTCTAAAATCGGATAGGCTATAGTTGTTAACTACTCAGCTATGGAGCTAAGAAAGAAAAAGAGTTTGATTTGGAAATCTTTTGAGAAAAACCAAGAACAGGCGGAATGCCTATTGTGCAAGCTGGTTCTAAAGGTAAGGGTAGGGTAACTAAGACATCAGAAAATGTTCTCTGTAGAAAAATAAAATAATGTCGTTTCATTATTACTGAAATTGAGACTTGTGACTTGCTTCCACTTCATAAATTCTTTGAGATAGGAAAGTTTTTTATTTTAACTGAGCTCATTGTAATAGGCCTTTAAAACAAATTGGGATGTATGTTTAAAACCTAAAATGTTAAAAGTAGCCTATTACATGTCACTGCATTATTGAACTGCATTATTGAATTGAAGTAAGCTTAGCAATCTACTTTTAAACATCAAACAAGACTGTAGCCTTCATGAAGGTGTAGGCCTAGGCTACTGTTAAACAGTAATGTCATCACAGTGACTCAAAGATATCAAAACTTGCATATAGCCTAGGCCTAATGAATGTAAGTTAATAGACCTTTTTTGGTCATAACCCTAAGTTATTGCTCAAAATATTACTATCAATGTAGTATTCAAACAAAAGATGAGAGTGGAAATTACCTAATTCTGAGAGAGAGAAATTTATCTAGGTTCTAAGCAAATTTGTAAAAAAATAATGAAAAAGATTTTCTCACCAAAAACAAATAGTTACAAATGTAGCCTATTGATTGACCGGCTTTAGAGCTAAACAATAGGCCTACCTTAAGTTAAAACTCGGTTTGATACCGATAGCCTTGTAGTGAATTTATTTTGGATGAGACCTACTATAGCTAGTAGAATATATGAAACTATATTATATAGGCTATAATATATTATAATAGGCCTATAATACACAAAATCATACAAATATGAAATGGTATCATACTTAACATCTAGGCCTAATACTACTCAAGGACAACATCAAACATGCACACTAAAAACACAATAAAATTCTGTGTACATAATTGTTTAAAGTATTTGTCCATAATGTAAATTATAATTCTAGTTTTGAACAAATACTTAGCCCTAATAAAACAAAAAAAAATCAATATATGCCTACATTTCTATATTAAACAAAAATAAAATTAACATTTTTCATGCATTCCTAGGAATAAAGTGCTAGGATTTTACTGTTAATTAATTTGTATTTTAATTCTGAGCATTATAACAGTTTACTCTGTCCGTGCGAGTATCCGAATCCGAATAAAATCCGATCCGAACCCCTTACTATCCGATCCGAATCCGATCGGAAATTAAACTATCCGATCCGAATCCGATCCGAAGTCAAATTTCACTATCCGCACACCTCTAGTAAAAACGTTTAGGCTTCATGAACAATTTAAAATCAGTTATATAATTTTATATATGAAAGAATTAACTTAATTGTTAATTGTAGGAATATCGACTACCTTTTAGATTTAATTCTTCCTCTAACAATGAGATCACGTAAAAATATCACATTTAATCACTCATTACATGTAAAAACCAACACACAATTTTTTAACTTGCAAAATATTCATTTCCGTAGGCATGGTGTTTGTTGATGGTGTGGAGAAAACCACCCGTCTACCCCCGTTGGTGAAGGGCTCTAGAGTGACGTTCACGTGTGAGCCGCTAACGAGTTCACGGGTTCGAGTCCACATCGACAGCGGGGAGAAGACGGTTACGTACGATTGGCGGGTGTCCAGCACTAGTTTCTACCTCGCCGTCCTCATGACGCAGCCAGGGTGGAAGTTAATGGTGGAATAAACGAGCAAAAGCTCTCCTAGTAAGAACAAAAGCTCTGGAAGAAAAATTTTATGATGTTTTATCTAAAGAGTAATCCTTACCTTTTCTCATAGTTCAGCGATCAATTGGTCTTTTGCAATTTTACTATCATTAACACATTCGCTGCTAAAAAATACTCAATAGGTCTTCCCTAGTGCTGAGCTGAGCCCAAATAAAAAATAAAAAATACCTAAAAAACTAAGTTTAATGTAATAAATAATGTAAGAAAAGTACATTCCACAAGCTGTATAGAGAAAACAACCTATAGTGCTGGCTTTTAGATATCAACGTAAAATGAAAATAAGATTCGGGAATGGCAGCAGCTCCTGTGGTGTATGGCATTCCGGAACTTTTGCAGCAGCGAACGTGTTAAAGATAAATTCCATAATAATAATTAAAAGTTAAACCGAACTTGGGGAATAACTCTCCAATCTTTATCTTTTTTAAGCCATAAGTTTAACTATTGCCTTTGATTGGATAACATAAAGCTAAAATTTCAAAGATAGCTGATGATTTTTTTCAATTAATTGGGTTTTTAAGTTTGTTGTTTAGCAAAATTTACCAGAAGCCAAACCATTGTTAACAAATCAAATGTTGATCTTTTAGCTTGTTTTAGTAGATAAAATAATATATTTTCCAAATATCAAAACAAGATACATAGTTGGTTGTTCTGCTTTTGCTTTCAAGACTTCGCTCAAAGGTTACTAAGGATTACTCTTAACTAATTTTAATTTATACAAGAATATTATAGTTTGTAAAGAGTTTTATGGATTTAGAACCGCATAATTTGTTATATACATTTTATGTATCTGGATTTATTAGATAAAAAGAAAATCTAACATCACATGACTGCTAGACTTTTTATAGCTTTTTAAAATTAGTTATGTCAACTTGACCAACAATCTGTAATTATAGATCATTGTTGGATCTAGAGATGTTCACTCTGTTTGCCACTTACTTTTTACAACAAAAAATTTATACAAGTTTATGTAATGGAATCATTGATCTGAGGTTTTTAAATATACAGTCTTATAATCTTATTGCTTGATGCATTGTGTGAAACACAGTACAGAAGCTAGTGTATGTTCTCAGGTGCTTTTTATACAAAATGTAAATGTCTTTTTATTTATTTATAAAATTCTAGGAATTAGTTGAATTTTTCATGTTCTTTATTCTTATAATTGAACCACTGAAGTAACATAAAAGCCTATGGCATCCAAATGGTTAAAATAGCATCAATTAAAATTTTGTCCTCTTTTCACTAATGTGTCATTTTAACTAATCAAGATAGTTATTTGAGGGAATTAATATATTGATTCAAAATTTTACCATTTAACTAGTAGTAATCAACTAATTTAAATGAAAAATCAAATAGTGTTTAATTTATATAAAGTTTTGTATTAAATGAATTGATTTGGTCTATTCACACGTAAATCAAATATTAAAATGTTCTGTGTGGTTCTGCAAGTTTGAAAATGGCATGCAATTTTGACGATAACCTTTTTATAAAAGTATATATTAAAAAAAAAAAAATGGTTCTTAAAAACACGCACATGTTTGAAAGTAGTTTTAGCTCTAAATGTAATGTAAACTAGACTGTATTTAATCTTTATGAGATGTTAATATATTTATTATTATATTTTACTGTAGAGTTTTAGGTTCAGTACACAGAGGTTAGGTTGGTATTTTTATTGCCAGAAAACATTGTTAATATACATACAAAGTGATATCTCTTATCTGTGCATTTTCTAAGTTATTAAAAGTAAAGAGTCAATCTAAGTAAGAATTTGTTACATTTTGTTATTCAGACATATCGTAAGTTGACATTAATGTTGTTAGCCTTTGAGTAGGTATTTATTGTTGAATTTTATCTAATTTATAAAAAGTTTTTAAATGGAGCTCATATTTTACTGGCTTACGTCTCAAACTTCTTAGAAATCAAATCTAATCTAACGTATGCTTTAACAGGGCCAGTAGGTTTTAGGCAAATGTGAAATCTTCATAAAAATCCTATCTTTTCTGGATAGCATTGTTTTTTAAGTGTTGAATGAGCCCCTTTGCCTGCCTGAACATTGACTTATCTTGTCATGTCTGCCAAATGATGCTAAAAGTACATAAATGTAATTTTTTTTGTCTAGTGAATTTTTATGTAAATTAATGGCGCAATCAATTCAATTCAAGTTGGTCACAGATGAAGACATCAAGTATTTCAAGTAAAGCCCATTTTAAAATTTCTAACATAAAAAATTTAATTTAAATTAAAGCACAACTTTTTAAAAGTACAGTACACTCTCATTCATCGAACTTGGTTATATCTGAACACCACTTCATCATAATCGATGACCGGGATTTTATTACCATTTTTTCCTCACAAAAAATAAATAGTTATGTTGTAGTGCCCTCAGTTTCCAATTCGTTATACCAGCAATACAGTAATGTGTCACATTTTGCATGTTCTTTTCATGACATACATTCCTTGAAGTGATTGACGAGGGTGTTTTGAAGTATTTGCACAGAAATATAGGAAGTAGGGGGACAGAAAGTAGGCCCCAAAACATCCACTTTCTAAACTGTATGTCTCGCGAGTGCACCTGTTGCAGAAAATGTGACTGTTAAAATATGAATGGAAAGTGGGAAAATTTGTTGTGTCTGTTGAGGATAAATTTAAAGCTATTAAAAGAAACTATACCAGTGAGTCGGCAAAAAAGATTGTATTGGAATCAAGTTAGGACAGTATGGGGGTATTTCTTTCCTGCATTATTGTTTTTAGTCCTATTACTGTAGTTCATTGTTACCATGTTCAGAGATTCAGTATCTTAATTTCAGAAAAATCTCTGGTTATCTCACAACAATAATGAATGTAATCAGAATTGGTTGCCGTAACTGCGAAAATGATGACACTACGGACTCCACTTCATCCACATTTTTTACATCCAAACTGGCCATCTGCGACACAAGTTTCGATGAACGATAGAGCACTGTATTCCAATCAAGTGTAATTCTTTTCGGTTGATGGTTTCAATAGACTTTTAGCAATAAATGGCCATGTGAATATCTGACAATATTGAATTTGAATCAATTTACTTTTTGTATTTGATGTGGTTCAACTTTAAAGATTGGCATTTCTTAAAAGAATTATATCTGATTATCGTGCACCATGTTGAATATCGGTTTAAAAACGCATTTGTATTTTAAAAGTTTATTCTACTCAGTAGAGTTGTTGTGTGTATTATCGGTTACACAATTGTGTAAGTTAAGTATTAATAGTCTTTCATGAATTCATGTCACAACATGTCCTTTGTGTGTTAATTTTAGTTTCCGTTTATACGGACTTAAACCATGTCATTTTGTTTTATTTATAAATGTTTTACTTATGAAGTAAAAATGAATACAAACTTCATCAATCTCTTTATTTTTTAATACATTTTGAAATTCATTGTTAAATCAGTATTTTTTTCTTTGTAACTCTGTTCTAGACTGTTAAAAATTAGTTGAAAAAGTTTTAGGTGCTGATAGTATATTGAATGTTTATATAGTTGATAGCTTATTGATTGTACGTTGCTTTGCTCTGAAGCGCTTAATATACATCGGTGTAAAGGTAAAACTCTGCCTTAATGTTTTGTAATATTTCATATTTAATAAATTATTTGTATGTGTTTATTATTTTGTGTTTTCTTGTGTTTAATTTCCATTCAACAGAGTTATAATGCTGAGGTAGTTTAAGTCCTGCCACATAAGTTGACGAATGGCCAAAAACAGGGCCAAAAATATGGGTGAGGGGGTGGGAGGGGGTACTTTTCCAAAAACATCGAGCTTATGTTACATGCCAATTTTCATGGAACAGCTGATTATCCAATAATTTTAACTAAATAGTGCAAATTCATTTGTCAAGTTATGTGGCGAAGCTTTAGCAGTGAATGTATGTGACGTAAAACCTTGGTTTTCAATGGTAGGACTGTTCAAAACTGACAGGCGTTTTAAAAAAGAGTGTCTACTTTTATAAGTCACGCCACATAAGTTGATGAATGGCCAAAAACAGCTGGGGAGGAGAGGGGGTACTTTTCCAAAAACATTGAGCTTACGTTAAATGCAATTTTTTATAGAACATTTTAACTGAACAGTAGTGAAAACTCATTCGTCAAGTTACGTGCCGAGGGTTATAATATCAGTTAGATTTTTATTTGCTTGTCCCCTTCACTTTTTTTTAAAGGCCACAAAGAAAAAAAAGGAATGAAGTAAAAGGAGAAGGATGATAATTTGGATAATAGAGCAAATAAAAAATTTTTATGGAGTACTTACATACCATGTACAATTAATACACTTCAATGTTATCTATCCTATACTCTTATACGAGCAATGTTTGCTTGTTTGCTTGTTTGCTTGCTTGCACAATTATCTCAAAAACGGCTCCGACGATTTCCTTCAAATTTTGGAATAAACTTAGTTTTACCTTAAAAATACGATTGAGATGGGTCTCGCCCCCAGGGAAAATCCGGTTTTCGCGCTAGAGCCCTTCAAAGTTTCCATGTTATCCTTATGGAGATTTTTTAAATTGAACCAAAATCAGCTGATAATTGAGCTTTGTGTGAGAACAAAAGTAATAATTTTACCGAGCTTAAGCTCGGTCCCCCTGGTACTACTTATTTAATACGCTAAGGGTTTTTTTGTCTTGAGAACTCCTCCCATAATTTTCAACCGATTTTCAAGTTTTTTGTGTCGTTGGATAGGGCTTTGTCTGTATATGTTTCCGCCAAAAACTGATGAGAGTTAGACTGATAATAAAGGCGCTATCCACCATTGAAATCTCAAAATTTCCCATTTACATTGTGATTGAATAAAGCATTTTGAACATCTGTTAGAAATCAGCTGTAAATACGTGTAGTTTCGGTGATTAAAGAGATTCACAATATTTGATTGGTCGGACGTCATTCATTTAGAGATAAAAGTAACATTTGTATTGTATTAAAATAAATTGCTCGATTTCGAGCAACACGTATACTAGTTTGTTTTAATTTTGACTACTGTATTCAAACTCCTTTTTGTTAGAAATCTCTTAAGTTTTTAAGTACAAAGATTTCTGTAACTGTCATGACCTTGTTTCAGGTGTTGAAAGGGGAGAATTAACTCATTATTTTTCTTTGAGAATCTCATTCTGAATTATGGTTTGATCCTTTCATTCAATAAACAGTACCATGAAAGTGTGAAAGTTATTCAGGCTATTGTGATGTACCAACATCAGTTTCAAATGTTTTTCAATTTGTTGCTCTGTTTTGCTTAAGATTTAACGGATGAACCTCAGACATCAAAGTGAGTATTCTGAATTTACCCAATGTTTTTGGCCTTTTAATGAGTTGACAAATCTCAAATGACAGAGTTTTCACCGATTGAAAACACAACAACACTCTGCTTACGTAACCAATGATCATTCTCGTTAAAGAAATTGAATGTCATTACTTTTGAACGTCACAATACCAAAACGAATTTGTATAATGAAGCACCAGACGCTAATGTAGCGATTAAATATATTGCTTTTAAATGAACAGGTGTCCCCGATTGATGGATATAAAGCAAATGTTTTCGTTGTACAGCCGTTTTGCTCAGTAGACAATCCAGAAGCAATAACCACAGAAATGATACTACGAGTCGTTCTTCTCTCTCTCCTTGCGGGGCCAACCATTATAGAGGTGATTAGAATAATTATTCCGAATTTAATTTTACGGTTTAAATTTTGTGGTGGAAACCGTACCTCCATATTGTTGGGAAAAGGCTCAATTCAGCTTGTTTTCAAATGTGCATTTTGAGGAATAATGTATTATGCATATTTGTATTCAGTCATGCAATATGGAATAGAAATGTGGGGTTCTGCAGATGTACGAGTCATTTTCAAAATTCAGAAGAAAATTTTTCCAGGGTTAGAGTCTCATGCAGACCTCTTTTCACACAGCTGAGGCTGATGACATTGCAATCCCCTGATGAACAGCCATTTTCTGGCCTGTATTTAGTCCACAAAGTTAGCCTTTTCTGTAGCCTTTTGAAAGCGCACCGAAAAAAAAAAACATCTGTTAATTTTTTCCGCGCACAAACCTCAAAATTTGTTTTTTTCTTAAGCAAAAATTATACAAATTCAAAATAGATAAAGGCCAATGTAAACAAAATACCCCCGTCGCAGCAGACCTGCGTACTCAGCGAATTTCCAATGAAATTTTGGTATATTTTCTATTTCCCCATAAAATCCATGGGGATGAGAGTATGTAGGTTTGCCGCCATATGGGTTTTGTTGGTAAATATAAGTTGAACCCTACCTAGTGATTGTACATACCAAATTTTATAAGGCTATGGTGTTCTTTTTATTTTCCCCATAAACCCCATAGGGGTGAGTACGTAGATTTGCTGCCATATGGGTTTTCTAAGAAAACAAAAGTTAAACGCATCCTAATGAATGAATGTACATACCAAATTTTATCAAAATATGTCAGTAAATAAGCAAGATAGAAGGTTTTGTTGATTTCCCATAAGAATAACATGGAAAACATACTTTTTGGATTTTCTCCATAACCATTTAAGCTAGGTGAAAAATTCAAAATACTAGATTGTTTGTTTTTTTAAGCTCTTTTAAATGGTTTAAGTTAAAATTGTTGAATTTTCTAAATAAAAGTAAAAAAAGCCAAAAACCCATTTTTAACCCTTTTGAAACCCCATAAAACCCAGTTCCCATGGTCCGATCATTCTGGTTCGCGAACTCAACCTAGTAGACGCTGGCTTACACCCCTGTACCAAATTTCATCAAAATCGGAGGTTCCGTTCAAAAGTTATCGTGTTCACGGACACCCATATATATATATATATATATATATCAATTTGAACGAACGGTGTTTTTGGCTTCTAGGGACCTCAAAACGAAAAAGTATCATGGTCCCGGGCTTAGTTCTTACCGTGACTACTACCGTAATAGCGTATTCCCTATAGGGAAATTCGCTAAAAGTGACTTGCAGACTACAATTTTAATGTAAGATTTTGACATTTCTTTACCTCAACGTATATATCAGCTGTTTGTAAGGAATATTTAAATTAAGATTGAAGTCAACTGCTAAACATTTGGGAGTAGAGGTGTTTACAAAAAACGTCTTCATGTATTATATATATAGGTTTGGAGAGATTTTTAAACAGATTTTGATTCACTATCTAAAGTCATTGTAGTCTAAAAATGTATAAAATTGTGTAATGTTAGGTAAGAGTATTAAGTAATACCATAGAAAAACTATCCAGGTACAGAAGTCTCACGCAATGCTAATTTCTGTTAGGTGAAATTTTGTAGTTGAGCTGGCCAGATCATAGGAAGCGCTTGGAGCAAAACTGGCCAAGCTACGTTAACGATCTGTGGACTTAGCCAGCCGGCCAGCAGCCGTCAGATAGGCAAAGTAGCTTGGGCGGTTTTGCTCGCAGCGCCTCCTATGATCTGGCCAGCTCAACTACAAAATTTCACCTAACAGAAATTAGCATTGCGTGAGACTTCTGTACCTGGTTAGTTTTTCTTTGGCAATACCTTTCTTAACATTAGTTACGGTATCTTCTAAGGGAACTAACTGATCAGCCACTGTGTAGTTTTACCTACTCCCTTTGTGAACATTACAGAAAAACCTAAAACTACGATCAATTTTTTTAAGGGATATACCGGTATCAGTTCTTTTAAATAATTTATTTTTGCTTCTAGAAAATTTTTGTTGCACACTCTTTATCACTTTAATTAATCTTTCATTAAATGTCCTGTGCTTGGAGGATCAGCCAATTTTAACTTTCAAGTGCCCCAAAGGAGTAAGAAAAAAAACTGTTTTTACATTAGATTATGACTTAAAACAATGGAAGAACCGTATAAAGTAAATTAAGTGAAATATATTTGTCCCTAATTTATTTCTTAGAAGTCGATGTTTCTCATATCTCTTTCCATTCTTTTTCACATTATAAATGTTTTAATACTACTATATAAGGACGTAACAAATCTTGCAAGTGTTACCACTGCCAATGAATGTCAAGTTACAACGCTAGTGCAGCAGGTGGCGGGAATGGCATTTCACAGCACGAATAAACCAAGCCCCCACTGCTATTTGCGGGTGCATTCCTCCAATCCTCCTCATAATAATTCATGCTCATTAATAACAAGTTATTTTGTAAACTTGTTACAGAGTCGTTCTTATCTCATTTGTATTAAAAAATTGCTAACAAAAAAATTTAATACCTAAGAACGTTTTGGAGTGTTATTTTTTACAGTTTGATGCTGTACATTCCAGAATCAGAATCATTTTATTGTCATTTTCTTTACAGATTGGACAAAGTCAATAAATAGATGGATAACAACATGATGTTTAACCCAATAAGTTAAACATATTAATAATACAGGCATACAAGCATAGCCTATGTACATTCATAACTATAAAAAAAGTAACTTTACACCATTTATTATTCATCTTGTATATGTAAGTCCAAAAACTCATTCACAGAATAAAATGCTTGAGTAATGAGCCATTTAGATACTTTTTTCTTGAATTCTTTAACATCTAACAATCTCCATGCAACAGGTAACTTATTAAAACATTTTATTTGTAAATACTTATGGCTCTTGGCATATTTTTCCAATCTTACAACTGGCAAAACTAAATCTTCAGCATGCCTTGTATTGTGACGATGAACACTTGTAAAATTAATAAAATCTGATATATTTTCTTTTACATAAATTAAATTCTGAAAGATAAAAATGCAAGGAACGGTCATTATGTTAGCAAAGTATGTTTTACAACTTTCCCTGTAATCCAATCCAAAAATTATTCTCAAGACTTTTTTTTGCCATAGTAAAACTCTACCTGCACCCACACTATTACCCCATAACATATTAGCATACAATAAATGTGAATGGAAAAAACTAAAATACGCTATTTTCATTAGATTATCACTTATGCAGCTCTTTAACTTTCTCAGCAAAAAACAGACTCTTGATAACCTTGATATTAAACTATTAGTATGGTCGTCCCAGGCCAATTTTTGGTCCAAAGTAATACCTAAGAGTTTAACTGCTCTTGACCCCTCTATTTCAATATATTTTAGAGAAAATATTATTTGTTCTGTCTTGTTTTCATTTACTTTTAAGAAATTAGATTCAAACCACATATTAGCTACATCAACAACTCTATCAGTGTTACTTAAAACATTAGCCAAACATTTGTCTTTAACAATTAATGATGTATCGTCAGCATATAATACTGTACTACAATTCAGATTGATTGGCAGGTCATTAATATACAGAACAAATAAGAGAGGGCCAAGGACAGAACCCTGTGGGACCCCAGCAAGGACCTCTTTTAAAGATGAACATTTATCTCCAACACAAACCATGTGTAATCTGCCACACAAATATGATTTAAAGAAACTCAATTGCTCATTACGAACTCCATAATGTTCTAACTTATTTATCAAAATGTCATGTGAAATACTGTCAAAGGCCTTGCTAAGGTCCAACAGAGTCATGCCCAAGAACTCATGGGCTTCAAAGCCTGATAGAATTTGTGAGACAACATGATCCAATGCTCTGATTGTTGAATAACCTGGTCGAAACCCAAATTGACAACTAGAAAAAATTTTATTTGAGTCTAGGAATTCCAGAAGCTGCTCCTTAACACAAGCCTCCAATATCTTAGAGAACACCGAAACAATTGTGATTGTTCTATAATTATCCAAACAAGCCCTATCACCTTTTTTAAACAAGGGCACACTCCTTGATATTTTGAGGCAGTCTGGAAAATGTGAGAAATACAAACAAAGGTTAATTACATGTGTTAAGGGTTTTACTATAACAGGAACAATGTGTTTTATTATTTGATTGGAAAATCCAAAAATATCCTCAGACTTGGATGATTTTAAAGCTTTTACAACAGCAAGCACTTCAGGTTCATGAACATTTTTCCAAAGAAAATTTTCAGGCGAGCTTTCACTAGTCTTAAGGAATTCATTATAACTCAAATTATTATTACTATTCTTTGTCTGATGTTTTAGAAAAATTTCTTTACCAATATTAATGTAATGATCGTTGAACTGTTCTGGAGTTATCAACGGCTGGGGGTTACTTTTCTTAAAGTGATTACCTGCTTCCGACCTTATGATTTTCCATGCAGCAAGACACTTATTGCTAGCATTACCAATAAATTCATCATTACATTTTATCTTAGCTTCATTAATTTTGTCCCTATATAATTTCCTTTGCAAGTTGTAACAGTTTTTTAAAGCAACATTATCACTATATGCAGGTATTTTTAACATATCTCTAAGAGTACTAACAATATTCCTCATTCTATGCAAAGACTCATCAAACCATTTAGAATTCGCCATTTTATTTTTACTGTTAACTTTGACAGTCTTTTTCACTTTTGGACAGTGAAAATTATAAGAGTTTTTAAGAATATTCACAAAGTATTCAAAAGCAATATTAGGATCGGAAATATTATAAAGAGAATTCCAATCGAACTGAAATAAATATTGAACAAAAGAATTCATATTATTTTCTTTGGCTTTTCTAAAGGAAACCTGCTTTACCTGAGGAGTCACTGAAGGGGCACAAAACTTGAAACTAATTATTTTATGGTCAGAAATCTGATTCTTCCATAGACTACTTCTGAAACTATTCTTATCTATATTTGTTGCAATATTGTCGATACAACTTTTATGCCTTGTAGGAACATTAATTACATGATATAAATCAAAAGCTTTTAGTACATTAATAAGAGTTAATGTTTCTATATCTTTAACTTTCAGAAAATCTATATTGAAGTCAGCACCGAAAACAATATTACTCTTGGGCTTCTTATCAATAATAAAATGTAAAAGAGATTCAAGTTGGTGAAAGTATATGTTTCTATTGCTATCGGGGGTTCTGTACACTGAGATATACACTACATTATGACTACTCACATATATACAAACAGCCTCAAGAATACTGGTAAAGGCCAGATGTGAGACATCAATCACCTCAAATGTGATATGATCCTTGATTAAAATAGAAGAACCGCCATATGGTTCATCTCTACAATATGCCACTGCTAGCTGATAACTTCTTGGAATGTAAAGATTTAACTCATCCTCAAGGAGCCAGTGTTCATTGATTAAAATCACATCACAATCAGCTTCATCCAGAACAACTTCTAACTCATTCACTTTATTTCTAAGTGACTGTACGTTAATATGTAAAACATTTACCCACATCTCTTTACCAGACTTCTTGTATAAACAGCTTGAGTCAACCTTACATAAGTTAGCACTACAATTACCTAAATTAAGACTACTTTCTATGGTGGTAGAACTGGATGGGATGGTGTGTCGTTTCCCCCCAGAGTTGTTCCTTTCTTGCCGACTGCCAGCTGCTCTGAGTTAGAGGGGATGATTGTGACACAGGAGTCACAAGAAGTACTGGAGTCAGTCTCAATATGTGGCACCTCCACATCTGCGTTGTTGCTCCGCTTTCCTTCTGTTGAAGATGGCTGCATGGGTCTCCCTTCAATATGTTGTGTGCCATGGGTTGTGGACAGCTCCGAACCAGTTCCTCCAGCCAATGCTTGACAAATTTGCTTTGCCAGCCAGTTCTTGCCAGTTTCATTGAAATGCATGCCTTGTTTGGTATGCAGATGTCTACCCGCCACACTAGCATTGATCAATGACACATTGGGAAATTCATTACTTAAAGCTTCTAGAGATTCATTGAATTTTTTAATTTCCAAATTAACACAGGACCATTCTTTGAGGTCATGCCTAATAGGCAAATCCGATAACATAATTTTACAGCTATTATATTTTTCCATTGTTTTTTTCACTAAATTGAGTGCACCTTTAGCTTCATTACGGGCAATGAATGTTAATACTGTTAATGTTAATACATTAAATGAAGAATGTTAATACTCATCTTCAAATGCCTTACTACGGTAAAGTAAGACAATAGAAAATAGTGACATTCTTCATATTTGGCACCCCTGTTCCACAGGCCTTCAACGTCCCTGCGGTGTGTCCCTGCACTTTCCTGGTCAACAGAGCTGTGAAGGGTATAAAATATCTGTTCCGCAAGGACAAAGACGGTGGTTACACACTGGTAAGTGTCAAAATAGTAATATAGCAGTTACTCGCAGCAATTTATTGTAACTAGTTCCGCAGGAGTCACTAAATGGTGCAAAACTGATGTGATGAAACTGGTACAAAAAGATCAGTTGTAGCTGGAGCTAGTTTCACAAACACCATTAAATTGATTTTTTTAATAAAATGTATTTTTAGTATTAAATTGTATCCAGGATCTATGAGCTCTTGGAATGTAAAAGGTGTATTTTAAACTTTCTTGAGTAAATAGGTGTTTTGTTGCCTATGCCACAGTCCCATGGTCCAAGGACACTGAAACTAATTTCAAACAGTTAAACAGTGAATTTCAACCAAGAAACCAACAGACTGACCCTCTACAACTGGTGCAAAATTAATTTGAAATTGTTGTATTATTGTAAACATTGTAAAGGAAATGGTTGATTTTTTATGTCATATCTTGATAATTGTATTTATTAAGGAACAAAAGTAATTGGCTCTGATAAATTTTTTTCATTTATAATTTCTGATTTTTAGAGGCTTAACTTATTGGATGTCCATTCATTCTAAACTATATACACCAACCCAGCTCAAACATTTAAAATCATTTAAAAAGTAAAACACTCAGAAGTTATGAAAATATATATACTCTCGACAGTTTTGTTTATGCTTAAGTAAAATCACTTCGGCACTATTGTACTGAACCAATGCTTCAGATTTTTTTTCCAGCCTCCCCAAGAGAAAAATGAAACTTATGAAAGCTACATCCAACGGGTGTTTTTGCAACAAGAGGATGAGAAAGTCGAGGAGTACTATGAGAGAATTTTCGCACAGTACAAAAATGAAAAGGATGACAAATATGTGGAGCGTATCGACACAATATACTCCGTTTTCCCCACCCTCCCTTGCAAAGACAACACTGAGTTTTGGAAGTACTCTGAGAAGTATTACACACTCAAGTATGATCGTGTGCACAGAATACTTCCCTTCCTGAAGGAAAGCGATGACCAATACTACGCCAGGATTTTGAGAAGGGAGAAAAACGAAGAGTTTGACGCTTACATCAAACGTCTGGATTGTATTTTCAAAGCTTACCCCAAGCTTGAAATCTGGAGACAGATCAAGTTTGACAGCGATTGCAGAAACTGGTACTTCTACCGCCATCTGACCTACAACTGTGCCATCAGGCCTTCGGAAAACGTGAGTAATGATTTGATAGATTACGAAGAGCTCATAACTGGTACTCCTACCGCCATCTGACCTACAACTGTGCCATCAGGCCTTCGGAAAACGTGAGTAATGGTTTGATTGATTACGAAGAGCTCAAAACTGGTACTCCTACCGCCATCTGACCTACAACTGTGCCATCAGGCCTTCGGAAAACGTGAGTAATGGTTTGATTGATTACGAAGAGCTCAAAACTGGTACTCCTACCGCCATCTGACCTACAACTGTGCCATCAGGCCTTCGGAAAACGTGAGTAATGGTTTGATTGATTACGAAGAGCTCAAAACTGGTACTTCTACCGTCATCTGACCTACAACTGTGCCATCAGGCCTTCGGAAAACGTGAGTAATGGTTTGATTGATTACGAAGAGCTCAAAACTGGTACTTCTACCGCCATCTGACCTACAACTGTGCCATCAGGCCTTCGGAAAACGTGAGTAATGGTTTGATTGATTACGAAGAGCTCAAAACTGGTACTTCTACCGTCATCTGACCTACAACTGTGCCATCAGGCCTTCGGAAAACGTGAGTAATGGTTTGATTGATTACGAAGAGCTCAAAACTGGTACTTCTACCGTCATCTGACCTACAACTGTGCCATCAGGCCTTCGGAAAACGTGAGTAATGGTTTGATTGATTACGAAGAGCTCAAAACTGGTACTTCTACCGTCATCTGACCTACAACTGTGCCATCAGGCCTTCGGAAAACGTGAGTAATGGTTTGATTGATTACGAAGAGCTCAAAACTGGTACTTCTACCGCCATCTGACCTACAACTGTGCCATCAGGCCTTCGGAAAACGTGAGTAATGATTTATTGATTACGAAGGGCTCATAACTTGGCAATGTTTGGAAACCATTATTGGTAGGTTTCCTCAACACAGGCTTTCAAAGTTTCTTTTGGATTTACTTTAGTTAGGCCTAAAACTGTCCATGAAGAATCACTTTGTAATCATATTGGTGTCTGGGCAAAGTTCTTTTTTATTTATAACACTTTGAGTATCTGTATGTATAAATAGATAAGCACGGTTTTTCCTCCTTTCTTCTCAGCTTGTACGTATTGCAAGAGAAATCCGTGCATACTGTTACAAAAAGTATATGAGCAGAATCTCATCATAATTCACATTTGCCCCCAAGACTTGGGCCCGCACACACCCTACAGGATTTCAAAGTTTCAATGTTAATCTTACAAGAGAATGATAATTGATTTAATCTTTAGACAGCTGTTGTAATAACAAATTCTAGCAAATCAGGAAGAACGGATATTTTAGTTATACAAATTTTAAAAACTAATTGGCTCAAGATCAACTGAATTTTTGGTTGAATTTCGACCAGTGGGCGAACTCAAGTTTCATTTTATTACAAAGTGGTATTGCAGAGCAACAATAAGATTATAACTGAGAGTAGAAAATTATGTTCTAAATAAGTAGAGAAAACGTGAAACAATAATTAGTAATATATTAAAATGCAATCTTGCTAATTAGTTATGCTTTTAATTTTCCCCAGATCCGCGAGAGTATTGTGAAAACATACGAGAGGAGAGATGGTGAGAAGGGAGACGATTTCTCATACTACAAGAGAATCACGGAGAGGTTGACTGGAGAGAGCGACGAAGACTACGTGGAACGTCTGACAAGAATCCGAGCTAGGTTCAGTAGCCTACCGCTGTGGTACAGTGCTGAGTACATCGACCTTACCAAGACCTACTATAAATTATTGTATGCCAAGAAAGAAAATGAGGATTTGAAAGACTACTTCAAAAGGCTCACAGCCAAAGCTGCAACGGAAGATTTTAACACTTATGTGAAAAGGATCGACATCCTCCAAAGAGTCTATGACGACCTCCCCTTATGGAACAGTTGTGACTATCTTCAGTACACTGCCCCCTACTACAACTGGGTACTAGCAAAGAGGGCTGACGAAGATGACAAGTCCTACTTGAAAAGAATTACTGCCCGACAACCATCCGAATCTCTAGAAACATACTTGAAAAGACTCAATGTGTGCCGTTGGGTGAACCGAGGAAACGACTTGTTCTACGACAAGGCAAACTGGGCGTACATTAAAAATTACTATGAAAACTATTACAAAAAGGGCCAAGAAGATGTGGATGTATGGCTGAAGAAAGTTTTCAAGAGAGATTTTGATGAATCCGAAGAAGCATATGTCAAGAGGCTGAATCTTGTGACTTCAGTGCAGGAGAGTCTTGCCAAGGTGGACATTCAAGAAAAATCGTTGAAGTGCGTCTCAGATTACTACAGGCTGGTGTACAAGATAAAGCCCAATGAAGATAAAGATGCTTGGTTGAAACGAGTCACAAAGAAACTTCCGATTGAGACCGACATCACATACCAGACTAGGCTCAAGTATTTGGAGAACGTTTACACCGATTGTAGAAGTTATATTGGAGGAGTACTCAAACAGTTGGTTGGATCAGGCAAATCTTGCTCTAGTCCAGACGAGAAAAAGGCGGAAGTTTTCTTGGTGAAGAGGAAGGAGAAGGAGTCAAAAAAAGAAGTAACAGTGGAGAAGAAACAGAGCTCTGAGAAGAAGAGTTTAAAGGTAAATTAACTATTTTCGCAAAGAAGAAAAGACCAGAGGTTATAGTGACACAACAAAAACGTGTCAACTCCATTCTGAGGTTATTCAGTAGGTTGATGAATGTTCTAGAGAGAGAGAAAGAGGGGCAGGAATCTCTGTGACAGTAGTGGCCGGGAGATACCTCCCTCTCTCTCTCTATTCCACTTCTGTAGCAAAATGGTAGAGAGGGGACCGCAGAACAGGTAGGGTGACCGAGGGAGGAGAGGGGAGAGCTTCATTGCTTCCCTTTTGGGGTGAATCCAGTAACTAAAAATGTAGACTCCAAATAGTATTGTAGAAACAAAGTTTTCACATACATAGACGTGTCCTCTGGTCTTCTCTTCTCTGTGCTGTCTTATCGTATCTTAAAATATTGGTTTTATTAATCAACCATAACGCCATGATCCTTAAGATATTAATATTATTCATTCTTAATTTTAAATCCCTATTAAAATAAATTTTATCTGTTTAAAATAGATCAGAAAAATAGTTTTACTATAGTACAATTTGTATATTTATTTTATTTTTTTACCATAGCACAACTAACTGATGAATGCCAAAATAAAAATAAGTATCATTACAGCTTAGGATGACTTGTGTAGGAAGCTTGTCTCTTTGGCAGACTAATGTCAAAATCTCTTTGTTTTATCCATAATACACTAGACTTAGAACTTTCAACACTGCACTTTTGAACTATGAAATACATGTATTCCAAAATTGTTCAACAATAATTTTTTGTATGTTCTCAATTTTCTATCCCCATATACAATATAAAATCACAATTTTGAGATTAATTGTTTCCACAGTTCAAGAAACTTTTAATAAATAACCATTTCAAACAACTAAATACTGTAACTACAAATTCTTCAAGTAAAAATTTCCTTCTTAGTTGCCAAATAAAACCAGTTTATTGTTCATATTTCAGAAGTCGATTGAGGAGGAAATTGAGGAAATTTACGGCAAAAAGAGCAATGAGGATGAACAGTCCTGGTTTAAGAGAATCACTGAGAAGTCTTCAGATGATTCAACGGAAGAGTACATCGAGACTTTGAATCTTGTGAGGAAATACTATCCCTCACTGCCCCTATGGTATGAAAAGAAGAACCTAGTTTTTGTGAAAAACTACTACACCTGTCTGTACAAGAAGTTAGAGAAGGAAACTGATGAGCAATACTTCAAACGGATTGTCACCAAGGAGTCTTGGGAATCGCTGGACCAGACTGCACAGCGGGTTGCTCTTGTGAGAGAAATCAACCCGACTCTTCCGCTTTGGACTGAGGAGAAATACTACGACCTTGTCAAAAAAGTTTACGAAGTCGAGTATAAGATCAGGGCTGGAGAAAGCACACAGGAATATGTGCAGCGTATTTTGGCCAAGAATGAAGCGGTGGACAGCTCAACGGAGCTGTGGGCCAAGCGGGTCCGATTAATCCAACGAGCCACTGCATCAAGCAATATATGGTACGATCAGAAGTACTACTCCTTCACCAAGAGCTACTTCGCGGTTTGGTACAAGAAACGTAAGTTTTAAATTTATTTTCACAAACATAAATTTAGCTCAAACTCCTCAGCATTATAAATTTTGAAAATCGTCTGATATGTGTAGTTAAGATTTAAAGATATGTTTGACTCTATCCCTTATTTGTGTGGGTTTTGAAATACCTTGAGAAGCCAGTAATTGTGTCTGTTCAGAAAATCCAAACCTGCAAATCTTGTTCCAGTGAGAAAAGAATGAAAATCTTTGTATAAGGAGCCGGACCTAGTATTCAAATTAATGACATTAGGTTTTTTTTTTTTTTTTGATTGTAAATAATTGAAGTAACTATAAATTATCTATTCTTTTCTTTAGTGTATCCACGCCAATGGCATTTTTATCGTTTTTACAAGGAACGGTCCAAACCCCAGTCTTGTTACTATCTAACATCGATTGGTTGTTAGAAAGCATCATTAATTAATAGCCCAATGACAAATGGCAACTGGGTCCGGAATCGAACCTTTCAAAGCTACTCACTTTTCTCAGGATCGAACCGGCAACCTTTGGATTGGATTCAAAGGCAAGCACTATAACCACTCAGCTACCCAGCCAGTCTATTGATTGATATTGGGGTTCATTTGCCGTATACAGCTTCTGTGAGGATTATTTGTTCATATGGCAGCCCTCTGATCAATAACTTAGAGTGACCGGGATTTTTATTTCATTTTTTATTTTTTTGCTGTTTCACCATTTTCAACACCAACTGGTTTCGACTCACGTCTCAATCATGAAACATTCCAACAAGAAACTAATAATTTTTAACAACTAAATAAGGCAACTATGAAAATTAAAAAAGTTCTTTTAGTAAGTTGTATGTATATTGAGCTGATTATTTTCTATGTCAGTTATTTCTAAAAAATACCCTAGAAAAACTCATTGGTTATCATTAAAAATCCTTTTAACAAAAGACCCGTTCAAATCAAGTAATATTTAACATTAATATCAAAATCAATCCTGAACAAGATCAACAAATTGTGTCATAGTTTCAAACTGACTTATCAGTCCTTAGTAGGTGAACAAATATTTTTCTTTTATCAGCTTAGCAACAAACCTGCGAAATGTCACGACCCTCCTTCACCCATCATTCATACTCGCCTTAAATACAACCAGTGATTCACCATCTTCAACAGTACAGTACGTTCGTTAGATATGTTATTGTACAAACAGTACAGTACGTTAAGCTAGTAGACTTTAGCTGAATCTTTTCCAATAGAATGACACTCTTATTCATGGGCGGAGTTTCGGGGGGGGGGGGGGGGGGGGGGGGGGCTGGGGGAGCCAATCCCCCCAAAAATTTCAAAAATTTTGTGTAAAAAACTAAGTTACGAGCTAAATAATTATTCATTCAGCTAACGTTCAAAGTTTTATCTCACTTTAACTTACTCTAAAAATAACACTTTTTCCTATATTTACATTTTTTACCTATGTTCATGTACGATTCTGAAAAGTAAATTAAACAATAATAGATTATTATAAATTAAACACTGTTTGCGCGAACTACTAAGTAAGGATATTTCGTAGATCGCTAAGGGAAAATATAACCTTAGGCCTTACAGTTGGCACAACTGACCGTCAAACTCAGGTGGGTAGGCGCTGCGCCCCGCTACGCTACGACGCTTTAGATAATGTATCTTAAAAATAGCTTTATTTTACAATTAATGTAAATTTTCTTTACATCCCTATGTCACTGGATTTTTTATGCATCGGTAGGCTACTATCAGCAGAGTTTAACATCAGCATCACAATACACCGTACTCATGAATGAATCCATATGAACTTTTTTGGTTTTGACCCAATTAACCATATTATGAAGTTTGGTGACGTACTTTAAAGAAACCCTGTATATAATTTTTTTTAATCAAAAAGTCGTGCATCTACCACATTGACAATCCTTTAGTTAACAAATCATTAAAATAGTTCAAACAAGTAATCACTTGGTATTCTATAGACAACGGGAGCGCTAGTGCAGTTCCCCATTCCTGGGTTCCATAAAACCTGACGGATGAGTGTCATGACTGTATTTGTATTCCCAAAATACTTGTATCAGACTGTGCTATCCACCATAAGTGTTTAGTCTACTTCGAACTTCGAACGCCGCGGTCTAGTTAAAGACGGCTGTGTGTCAACCTGAATTTAGAGGATATTGGTTTGGTTTTAAATGTCCTTTATCACTGACCCCCGGTGGCCCCCCCCAGCAATCAGAGGTAAACTCCGCCCATGCTCTCATTAATCTCTGGGTTGCAGAAGAGACGGAGAGCTGCGACGCCTGGTTGACCCGGGTCCTGAAGCCTCTCCCGGGCGAAGACGAGGACAACTCCATCAAGAGGGTTCGTCTTGTCAAACAAACTGTCGGTGACTGCGGATGCTGGACAGAATTCACCTTCAAGAAGGTCGCAGGTTCCCACTGTCTCTCGGAAGAGTACCTGGAAGACATCGAGAACGAGTTTTTCGACAGCGCCACCACATACGAGAGGATCTACTCATCATCCAAGTCGTCCTCCAGTTCTTCTTCTTCTTCTTCTGAGGAATCTTATCAGGTGGTGCAAACGGCGTAAAAGAAGTTGTAACATTGTATTTGTAAATAAAAGGTTTTTTAGCCGATATCCATTGTTTATTTGATTGTGTTTTGATTAAAAGCTTTTTGCTGATTTCTATTTCGCAAAGGCGATAATGAATTGGTGCTGAGAATGGCAGTCTCTTTTCACTTACTTTACTTTCGTCTTTAGAAAATTAATTTTGGAACTCTAACTGAAGAACAAATCTGGCCCTATCCTAAATCAAAAAGTCTTAAGAATCCATGGAAAGTTATGAAAAATTACCTTTGTGGTAAAAATTTTCATTGAGATTGATGATAGATTTTTTTTCTATCTTCATCAGACAAGTTCAACAAGTTCATCAGTGATTGGGCCTCTTTTCTATCTATTTTGTAATCTATAAAGCTGTTACAGCTCCTTTTATTATCTTTGGACCATATACAAAAATAAAGATTCCGTATGTAATCCTGTTCAGATGAGAATCAAACAAAAGCACTCACATAAAATTATGGCCAGACTTTTTTTTTGCATTACAAATTTTTTCGGGCATCCATGAGATCCCAAACTTCCACGGATTGGTGCTGATTGACCGAACTTACTGAACGAACATAAGAACGGCGCAAGAATTACTACAATAACCTGTACTTTCCAAGATGAATTTTTTTATTTTCAAGATGAAGAATCATGGTTTTACATGTTACTTTCAGCAAGGTCACAAAGGTATTAAAAATACTGACTGACAAGATTGTTGTAAGTCAAACTATTTATTTTACGGTGTTAATAACAAGCAGAAAATCCATTTGTTAAAGTTTTATCTTAGTCAAACAATATGTTTTATAGCGTAGATGAAAAGCAGAAAATCAATTATTATATAACAGAAACTGACACAACTGATCTGGCTGACTTTAGCATTTTATCAAAATGAAAAGTTGTCTTTAGGGTCTTTGGCTGAGAGGATTATTTGGATTGCAAGAGAAAAAGCCAACTGGCAAACTGTCTTGATTGAATATCTTAAAATTATCCAGTTTCATTAATGGGTGGATTTAAGTTGATATCTTTGGTGCAAGCTTTGTGGGAATTTTAAGATATTTCAATCCAAACTCAAACAAAAAAATCTAATAATTTTTTTTTTCTTGGCCTATAAAGGTTGCCTATTTCTTTTAAATATTTTATGCCTCAGGACAACTTTAAAACTAGTTTATGCTAGTTGCAAAGTTGACATTAGGTACAGCAAACGAAGTTGTCTTAACATGTTGTAAGTCTTTTAGCTGTCGGCTATGACAATTCCATTTCCTTCATGATGCATTTATGTTCTAGACAGCAGGGGTTGATGTCATCAGGAGGACATGGAATCCTCCTCTAAGCTGAGGAATGTAATGGACATTCGGTTGGTTGGCCATTTAGAGAGCAGAGCGGGGTCCGCCTGTTTGAGAATGAAAATCAGT
This sequence comes from Neoaliturus tenellus, assembly GCA_030545055.2. NCBI lineage: Eukaryota > Metazoa > Arthropoda > Insecta > Hemiptera > Cicadellidae > Neoaliturus > Neoaliturus tenellus. The sequence continues at coordinate 40,887,303 of CM061534.1, forward strand.
TGTGACTGGAAAACAGGAGTTGGCCCTCTGAATGGTCAACTGGCCGTCTGATGTCCTATCTCTCACCCTTTCTCGCTCTTCAGTATCCCGTGTTTCCGTGGGCTTGCACAAAATGCCCATTATTAGGGGCAGACGTACTTAACGGATCAGCCGGGGTCTTCTTACCCACCAATAATAACAACAACAACAATATTTTATGTGAAATTTAATATTTTATGAGATCTTTTTCTGATTTCCCATGAAAAACCGCCAGAAAATAATTTCTTTTTTATTTCTAATCAGTGGGAACCTAAGTTAATGATTCATTCAATATACCATAACATTATTTAGTTATTAAGAATGATTTTAGTACAAACTGATGAATTTTTTAATTTAATGGGGAAAATTACACAAACCCATTTTTGACCCTCTTGGAACAATATTAACCTGTGTTTCCACCTGCAGTTCACTCATATATTCATTGTTTTGATTCCCATTCTAGCATATGGTAGTTCCCTATTTAGAACCATATTTTGCTTATAAAATACAAAATGAGACATTTAAATGTTTTTAAAGTAAAAAAATGAGACATTGTTGTATGTAGCAAAATTAAAAATTACCAAATCGACCCATTAAAGCCATTTCATGCAACCATGACACAGTGAAATATAATTTCAATTAGGGCACAAATTGATTTAACAACATTTTATAGGAAAAAAATGCCAGCAAAATTAGAGAATTCATTTTGGATTTTTTGCTATTTATTAACTAAATTTCAGGCCTTACGGCAACAGGGTTCACAGTTTAGAAGCTGTTTACATTGCATTCTCCGGTTAGGCGGGTTAGCGAACAGTGGTGTGGTGGGGCTGGAACGCGTGGGAACGGCGTTTCCACACGCGTTTTCAAAAACCCGGGAAAATCGGGAAGTCATATCTTTCTTTGCAGGGAATTTGACAAATATATTAAGCGTTCCCACACTGTAAAATGTGCCACTACACCACTGTTAACGAAGCAAACAAGCTTTGTCTGAGAAAGAAGAGTGACGCATAATAATTTTACCCAGCATCAGTGGTCCCCCGAAAATGATTTATATAAGTTTAATTTTTGACATAGGCAAGTATGACTCTGTTCCTAATTTGCTCTAAACTTAGGAGAAATCCGCAAATCCTGTAAAAATGAAGGTCATATTACACTTCTCATCTGCTCCCAGGGCTACGAATTTCAACCAGTGTGCAATACCTAGTATTCCTTAGTATTGATAAGTATATGAGTTCTAACACATAGTCAACAGTGATTATGTTTGTATACAGTAACATTTATTTCTGTTTCTAGTATACCCATCCAAATCATATTATTAATTATAAAAGCAGACAAATTTTGTGTTTTATTTAATTTTGACTGGTTTCCTTTTTTTATGCCCAAAATGATTTTTCTCATGTCCTCTATCAAAACCTTGGACCTTATTAGTCCCAAAAATTCCCTGATAAAAAACTCCCACATATATCCCAGGTTTTGTTCACAAATTTCTCACCATAAATGACATTGTCAAGTAATAAAACATAGGAGACATGTCTTGCGCTTTGTCAATTGATAATTCTCTCATCACGGTTTTTTCATGGTTCCATGTCATTTATTATCAGACATGTTATAAAACGTCATCTTTCAGGAGAAACATACAACAACAATACTGAGCTACCAGTGGGAGGTATGTACAACATTTTTAAATACTTGATCGGAAATATTTGAATTTTAGTCACTCGGCACCCTAATTTCTATTCTTTCTTTAAATTTCTTATCGGTTTATATCTTGCTCCAAAATAAAAATGGTTACGGTATTCAGAAGTACAGTTATATCACGTGTACAGATTGCAACCTGTTACCCAATAAAATTAAAATAAGCTTTTAATTGTTTAAAAATTAAGGCAGAATTTTACTTTCTTGCTTTGTTTATCGAGGTTTAGTAATTTATCAACTATAAGTCTAAACAGTTTATTAATTTAAATATTAATAATATAATAATTACTAGTATACGTGATGCAATTTATTTTAATACCATACACATTTTACTTTTAGCTCTAAATCAATGACATCCGACCAATCCAATATTGTGAATCTCTTTAATCACCAAAACAACACGTATTTACAGCTGATTATTATCAGGTGTTTAAAATGCTTTATTTAATCCCAATGTTATTTAAATGGGCAATTTTGAGATTTCAATGGTGGATAGCGCCTTTATTTTCAGTCCGATTCTTATCAATTTTGTCGGAAACAACTACAGGCCAAGCCCTAGCCAACTACACCAAAAACTTGAAAATCGGTTGAAAATTGTAGGAGGAGTTCTGAAGACAAAAAAACCCTTAGCGTATTAAATAAGTATAGATTAGTGTTTCCTAAATTAAAATCATGATTTTTATACTAAACAATGAATGAATGTACCGAATTTCGGCACTCTAGCTAGTCGGGTAGTTGGAGAATTAGTGATGAATGAGTGTGTCAGTGAGAGTGAGTTCTTTCCCTTTTATATGTTTAGATTCTGAATTTTTTTCTCTTTCTTATTTTTCTGTTGTAAATGTAGTTTTACCGCTATACTTATTCTAGAATTGGACATAATTTGTGTACCTAACCTTACATATTATATATTTATATGTTTACTAAAGTTAACGGTTTTTGATCTAATTATATATAAACCTAACTTTTCAGTAGTTTTACTCTGTTGCTCAGTAGACTGTCAAGGAAGCAAAATCCACAGGAATGATTCTTCGGCTCATCGTTCTCTCTCTGCTTGCAGTTCCGTTCCTCGCTCAGGTGATAAATATTAGTTCCATTGTTCGTAATAGTACATTCTTAAAGTCCATTTAGGTCTGCTATTAGTTAAGAATAACTTTCTCATATTAGAGAATCAGTTAATTTGTTATCTGGCAGTTTTTAAATTAATGTCACCTAACTTTTTAAAACATTTTTGCGAGTTTTTTTGCAAGTCTAGAATTTATAAATGTTCAAATCAGTTTTATTAACAAAAAAAAAATTTTATCACAATTGTTATTAATTTTAAAATTTAAAGTTCTTTATTGTCACAAAACATTTTACAAGGGGTAGCTCAGCTACAAAACTGGTGATATTTTCAAATGATACAATAAATATGTACAGAAAAATATATAGTAAACCTGTTATAAAAATATGGCTTTGTGACATTTACAATCACAACAATAACGAATTGCCTTAGAGACTTTGATATTTAATTTGATTTACTGCAGATATTTACTGATTAAATGAAATATGTTAAACAAAATAGGAAATTACTCATAAATAGGAACTTTAGGAAGAATCAAACTCATATATTTTTTATTTTAATATGTGACTTAAAAAATAAAAAAAAAATTATTTTCCTGCCCAGTATTAAAGTTGTTAAGTGAATATGATATTTTCGTTGAGATTTTTTTAAAAATAATATTTATTGATTCAAAAAAATATATTTTCAAAACAAAATATTTAAAAAAAATTACAGCATTTAAGAGAATTTATTTATTTAAAAACAATTTAAAATTGAAAATTTTTTCCAAGGTTAAAACTACTACATTTTATGTTATATTTAATTTTAATGACTAACAGAGGACTTAAAAATCCTTTTTAAAAATACATTTATTTTTGTAATTTACTGAAAATTGAACACAATAAAACAAAGTAAAAAAAATAAGTCAAAGTCAAAGATCTTTATTGTCACATCACATTCTACAATTTTTTGGCAAAGCCAAACAAATCACATAACGTTGTCGGGTATATAAAATAAATCATAACTAGCCTAAAACTAAAAATAAAATTCAAATCAATGTTTTATCTTCTAAAACTCGTTTATACTATAATAGTTTATAATTAGCAAAAATTCAACAATTTTCTCCTTAAAAGAAACTGAGTCGATAATATCAATCTATATAGCACACTGGCAATTTGTTGAATAATTTTCTCCCCATATAAAAGGGTGTCTTTTCAAAGAGATTAATTCTATGGATAGGGTACTGGAAATTGGTCTGAAATCTAGTATTGCAATTGTGTTGATTATTTTAACTGAAGAGTTTTACAAAATTTCATTTAACATACAATAGGCACTTTAAAATATACAAATTAGGAACAGTTAAAAATTTAAGGCCTTTAAAAATTTGTTTACAAGAATATTTTGCTGGTTTGAAAGTCATTATTCTTAGAATTTTTTTTGTAGTTTAAAAAGTTGTTTACCTTCAGAAGTAATGCCCCAAAGCTCTATTCCGTATTGTAAAATTGATGAAAATAATGCATGGTAAACAATCAGTCTAGTATTTAAGTCAACGACATCAAATCAACATTTTCAAATCGACAAAAATCAACATTACAAATAAACATTAACAATAAACATTTTCAACGACATCAAATCAAACATTTGATTTGTGTTTTCATTGAAGTGTGAAGAGTAAAGCCAGTACTACCATAATTGATTAACACCTCTTTTGCACAGGCTAACAACATCCCTGTCGAGGGTGTGAAAGATGGCAAGTACGATGATGGCGGTTGCGGCTCACTGGTAGGTTACCTAATTAGCAGTCAGCTGTGTAAAAGCAGTTACTCGCATCAAACAGCTGTAACTAGTTTCACAGATGTCATGGAACTAGTACTAAGAATATCGTTGTTTTTTGGACCCATAATTACAGTTTTGCAAGAAACTAGTTTCAAATCCATACGGTAATAATAGTTTAACTATCAGCTCTTTAACTGTCTCAAATTTATTTCTCAAATTGCAGAACTTCCTCAGTTACAGGGGCGGTCTGGTGGCTCTTTGAGCCCTCGGCTGAAATATGTTTAGGACCCCCTCACCCAACCCTGAGGGGAACACCTCAGACAACACCCTCCCCTGCCCAACCCGCAATAATCTGAATTAGTCTTATTGTTCAAAAAAGTTTACAAGCATTTTCACTGTTGATCTAAAATCTTATAAATCTTAAGTTATTCAACATGTGTTTGGTGATTAATAAAATTCACTCTTTTAATCTCAGATGGTTTTATTCAGGGTGTCCCGTAACTCTCTGGGCAACAGCATATAACGTTATTGATTAGGTCAAGACGAACATATTTCACCATAGGAACATGGTCCTCTGGGCCTAGTTTCCTGTTTATCTGTCTTTAGGTGTTTTTACAAAACAATGTATAACTTCTGAATGGATTGAGGTACAACATGACATTTTCCAAATTGTTTGTCTTATTACAATCTATCTGAGAAAAATTATACCTAAATATCATTGAACAATTTAAAATGGCGGCCATTTCAAATACTTGATGCTGAATTCCATGAGAACCGTCAATTTTCCAAAAATTGCAAAATACATAAAAGTTAGCCCATTATGTACATTTTAATGATACCTGCTTAGTCACTTCGGAATAGGATCAAAACCAGACCAATTTTCAAATAGTCTTAAAAGCTAGTCTTTTAGAGTCCAAAAAGCTGTTAAAATCAGACAGAAAGTGGCCTCCATTTGCGGTACTGAACCTAAGTCCTGGACGCAAACTGTTAGGTTAGCGAGTCCTAACAATAGCTTGTCTTGTCGTCTTGTCAAGACCAAAGTCAATGTATACAGAACCGAATAAGTAGGGACATCCTTATGGGGAAGTGAGAACGCCGCCCCCAAAACACAGATAGCACCACTCAGATGGTATGGATTATGCCGATTGGTTGAATGAAAACAGATGACTAGAATAATTTTACAGAAGTTTGTTATTGTTTTGGTTTTTTTGTAAACAAATATGCTCATTTTGACATTTGAGAGGTAGAAAGAGTGCTTCCCGTGGCAGTAAGGAGAAGTAATCCTAGCATCAGCGCTTTATTTTCCTCTGGTCTTCGGGGGCAAAACTAAAATTTTTTAACATGGGATGTCCCTACTTATTTGGTTCTGTATACATTGCCAAAGTCTTGTTTTAAAGACCTTATTCTGATTCACATTTTTTCATGAAATTTACATAACAATACAATTTTGATATTTTGCAGGTATTAAAAGTTAAAATTTGATTTTTATTTGAATTGATGTTTCATTTCAAGGGGCAGTTTTTAATGTTTTGAAGGAGATCGTTCCAAACCCCTGTGTTGTTATTATCTAATGTCGACCTAACATATTTCTTCTCAACCAGTTCATTTACTTAAGAACAAAGCTATCAAAACTTATTTCTCATTTATTTTTATGTTTGGGTAAAACTGCTTCAGTAAGAAAATGTTTTCACAAATCTCATTCCAATTTTCTAGCCACTTCAAAAGGAAAGAGAAACCTATGAAAACTACATCCAACGGGTGTTTTCGGAACAAAAGGATGAAAAAACTGAGGACTACTTTGCAAGAATTTTCAAACAGTACAAAGGTGAAAAAGATGACAAATATGTGGAGCGTATTGACACAATATTCTCTGTTTTCCCAACGTTACGTAGCAAGGATAACACTGAGGGCTGGAACTTGCCTGAGAAGTACTACAGAATCAAGTATGGCCGTTCCCAGAAGGAAAGCGATGACCAGTATTATGCTAGGATTTTGAGAAAGGAGAAAAATGAGATGTTTGATGCTTACATAAAACGTTTGGATTGCATTTTCAAAGCTTATCCCAAGCTTGAAATTTGGACACAAATTAAGTTTGACAGCGACTCCAGAAATTTTTTCTTCTATCTCCGTGTAACCTACAAGAGCGCTATGAAGCCTTCTAAAAATGTGAGTACAGTAATGATTAGAGTAGAGAGCATTGGCGGATTTACAGGTGTGATAATTTAGGCTGATAATATTTAACAATTGTAGGAGCTGTAAATTATTACAGAACTATTGTTAAATACCAAGAAGGTATAAGGTATCTTTTAGGACTGTAAACTTATCATTCAAATTCGGTTTTGATGGTTGATAAATGAGTTTAGTATATGTAAATAACATAATATATGTACCTTTCACAAAGTTCTCTCACCCAGAATATGATACCTAAATCCGCCCATGTTACAAGAGGCTCTCATTTATTTACTCAACTTTAAATTTGTTCTAACCGTTAACCTGTAGTATATCCTTTTACAATCTTTCAAAGTTTTAGTTTTATTTGTTTGGAGTAATATTAATTAGTAGGTAATATAAAACGAATATTTATTTTTCAAATGATTTTGGCTTATTTGATTTTCCTCCCATTATAAGGTACTCTACATTAAGAGTAAGCTTCTAGTAATTCATAAAATAATCAAACTCATCACTTAGCAAGGCTAGCACTATAACATTTTATATCAACAATCTTTAGTGTTAGTCGTTACTGTAGTTTTTGTAGTATTAAAATACAATTTTCTTTACAAGTGCCCATTTACATTTTCGCAGATCCGTGAGAGTATTACAAAAATGTATTCGAGGACAGATGATGAAAAGAATGATGACCTGTCATACTTCAAGAGAATCACTGCGAGGTCGTCGGGAGAAAATGATGAGGACTATGTAGATCGATTGACGAGAATCAGAGCAAAATTCAGAAATCTCCCACTGTGGTACAGCACTAAATATTTGGATCTTATCAAGAACTATTACAAATTATTGTATGCCAAGAAAGAAAATGAGAAGTTGAATGACTACTATATAAGGCTCACAGCGAAATGTTCAACGGAAGACTCTACCACTTATGTGAAAAAAATCATCATTCTTCAAATTGTCTTTAAAGATCTTCCTATATGGAATGATTGCGACTATCTTCAATTCACTGCCCGCTACTACAACTTGGTCTTTGCCAAAAAGGCTGACGAAGATGATAAATCTTACTTGAAAAGAGTTACAGCCCAAAAACCATCAGAATCTCTGGAAACATACTCGAAAAGACTCGACATCTGCCGTTGGGTGAACCGTGGAAACAATTTGTTCTACAACAAGGAAAACTGGGCATACGTTAAAAATTACTTTGAAAACCACTACAAACAGGGCAAAGATGATGTGGAAAGCTGGTTGAAGAGAGTTTTCAAGAGAGATTTTCAAGAAACTGACAAACAATATGTCAAGAAACTGGATTTTGTAACTTCAATGCAAGAGAGCCTTGGCAAAGTGGACATAACAGAAACATTGTTGACGTACGTCTCAGACTACTACAGGCTGTTGTACAAGCAAAGACCCAATGAAGATAAAGAAGCTTGGTTGAAAAGAATCACGAAGAAACATGCGATTGAGTCGGATGTCACATTCCACACTAGACTCAGATATCTGAAGACTATTTACACCGAATGCAAAAATTATGTAGTGGGAGTGCTCAAAAAACTTGTAGAATCAGGCAAAGCTTTGGTGAAGAAATCTGTGGGTGTCTTTAAAATGTTGATGAAGAAGATAGGGAAAAAGAGCACTGAGGAGGAGGAAAAAAAGGTAAGTGAACTGCTTTGGTTGTTTCTTGAAGTTTAAAAATTTGTCCTTAATATACACCATACAACTTTAAGATAAATTATGCCTTGAAAATATAATTCAATTTGGGATAAAAATATATAGCACATTGTATTCTTAATAGAAAGGCTTATTTTGGTTATAGAAGAACAGTACCAGGTTAACCGAACCTTGCTCGTTCGTTTTAATTCACTTTTGGTATAGTGTCATGGTAAAAAGCTATTAAATTTCCTCCAACAACCAACTATACGTCTTTAAAGTTAATAATAGCTGTTCAAAAAGACTGCTTAACATTAATGTTTCTTTATTTTTGTACACCTTTCGTTACCAAAATAGCAACCCATAAGACCAATGTTAAAAATTACGATTTTAAAACTTAAATTAAGATTAAATTTAACTTTCCTGGGATTGAGGCTGTTTATAATCTTATTTTTGGGCCAAAACACTCTTCAATGCAAAGTTTAAGCTAAATCTACCCGCTAGATTTCGAGATTGTGGAAAACACAACCCTTCATTTCTCGTATTATAGTATAGGATAAATTTATAATTACCATACTCTACCTGCAATTCTGCACGTAAAAATAGTTTTACTATAGAAAATATTTTATTTGTTTGATGGCATAGGTAGCTGATAGAAGCATTAGGCTCTCTACGTTTTGGAGAAATAACAGAATTTGTGACAAATAAAATTTTTCTTGATAGTTGCCAAATTAATTTATTATTCGTATTTCAGAAGTCAATTGAGGATCATATTGAGGAGATTTTTGGCAAAAAGAGCAATGAGGATCAAATTTCCTGGTTCAAGAGACTCACCAAAAAATATTCAGGAGAATCAACAGAAGATTATATCAAGTGTATGGATGTCATAAGAAAACACTTCCCTTCACTAGAACTATGGTACAATAAAAAGTATCTACACCTGGTGAAAGAATACTACATTGCTCTTTACAAGAAAAAGGAAGCAGAAACTGAATTGCAATATTATCAACGAATTGTTTTCAAGGAACATTGGGAATCAATGGAATTGACTGTACAAAGGACTGTCATAGTAAGAGAACTCTTCCCGAACCTTCCGCTCTGGACAGATGAGAAATATTGCGACACCATTAAAAAAGTATATGAAGTAGAGTACAAAATCAAACTAGGAGAAAGCACTCAAGAATATGTGCAGCGAGTTTTGGCCAAGAATGAAGCGGTAGACACTTCAACTGAAGTTTGGGCCAAGAGGATCTACTTGATCCATCTCTCCACAGTGTCGAGCTCCATATGGTACGAAGAGCAGTATTACTCTTTCACTAAGAGTTACTTCAAGGCGTTTTACAAGAAACGTAAGTATGTATTATTTATTATAATGAATATTCAAGCTGTAGTACCATCCTAATTTATTTGGAAATTATTTCTGAGGGTGTAATTATGGTTTTAATGGATTTTTTGCTATATGCCAATTCGGTTTGGGTTTCGAGTGCTCTAAAAGCTAGGGCTTCAATCTGAATCAAAAGTTTCCTAACCCTTGTAAAATGTGCGAAAGTGGCAAAAGGAAAATGTTTCATATAAGGAACCGCTACGATGAATTATTTCCAAACTTGTCTTTACATATCATATAGTTAATATTTTCTTCCTTTTTCTTATTGATTGGTTCAAGAAAAAAGGGTTTGTATCTTAATTAAATTTGACTTTACTGTTGCAACTTTGGTTCTTTGTAAGGATTTTATAAAATCCTGTACAATTTTTAAATATTTGATTTTTACTGTAATTGCTATAAATAAATATCGCTTGCACACTATCTTCCCCTTGATGAACCCTTTAATCAAAGCTGTAAAACATAACAATCTGACTTCAATTTTGGGAGTTTTTGTGAATATCGTTTTAGATTTTTTTACAGGAAATAGACTAAACCAGGCATCACTCAAATGAGGAGGGTACCTTGTCTTTATACTACCCAGGCCTTTGATTACATATATATAATATTTATTTTGATTATCTAATTAAAGTTACCGTACTTATAATTGTAATTAATTTATACTAGAGATTGCCCACTATTCGAAATTTAACAAAATCCCAGTTGATCTGGACCATCTGGAAACAATTAGTCTATATATATCGCGTTATTGGCAGATCTCTCCTACGATGCACAAAAGCTGAGAAATGAGGAAGAAAAGATCCATGCTTGTTCATTAATATATAGATTTCAGCTTATATATGAATAAATTAAAACAGTTTAATACAAGTTATATTTTTGTTTGGCAGAAATTAGCTAACTTTTGGGAATATGAGGTGGAAACCAGAGTCAAAAGCCCTATCTTTTTTTCTAATGATCTTATACAAACATAAACTAAACTAAAGCTTATCACTAAGATGATTTCCAATTTACTGTATCATTAAAAGTGCTGCATTAAGAAAACAGAAACAATTATAGCTTGATCCAGGAAATTCAAACGGTTCTTTAAATATACCAGGTGTTATTATTACCAAGGGCCAACCTTTATCTAAGACGAACTCATAACTCTAACATTCTACCATCATTCATATTTAATATCTATAATCTAACCAGCTTACCCCGTAGCAGATATAATCAGCAAATTACCTAGTAATATAAGTAAGCTAGACCAGTTTTGTCTGATAGGCAGTTTCTCATTGCTCCGTGGGTTACAGGGGAAGGCGAGAGCTCTGAAGCCTGCTTGATCCGAGCCTTGAAGCTTCTTCCGGGTGAAGACGTGGATAAAGCCATCAAAAGAATTAGTCTCATCAAGAAGGCCACCATCAATGAATATGATTTCTGGACAGTGTTCATCTTCAAAAAGGTCGAAAGTTCCAGATGTCTGTCAGAAGAGTACCTGGAAGACCTCGAGAGCGAGTTTTTCGACAGCGCCACCACAGACGAGAGGATTGGTTCTTCATCCAAGTCATCGTCATCTTCCGATTCTAATACATCCAAGCCAAAGTCCCATTCCGGTTCAAGTACATCCAAATCAAATTCCCCTTCCAATTCTAATAAATCCAAGGCAAATCCCCATTCCGGTTCTATATCCAAATCAAAGCCCCCTTCCAGTTCTAGTAAACCCAAGTCAAATAAACATTCCAGTTCTAAATCCAAATCAAAGTCCCATTCCAGTTCTAGTACATCCAAGTCCCATTCCAGTTCTAGTTCAACGTCCTCTTCAAGTTCTTCTTCTTCTGAGGAATCTTGAAAAGTGGTGTGGAAAGTGTATTTGAATTTCTATAAATGTATTTTTGAATAAAGGGTGTTTCCTTATAAAAAATTTTTTGTTCAAAACCTGACATTTTGTAATTCATTGAGATTGTGGTTTGAGATTGGGAATACTTAATGATGGGTTAGAGGTGATAAATTCCACTTTACATTCTTGTGTTAGTTTCAAATTTTAAATAATTAGAATCAATATTCACAAAAAATGAATATATTAGAAACTAGGTTTTTGCTAATTCATCAGAGTGTACTTCAGAGCACATTTTAATGGATTTTCACTGGGCAACATATAAGGGGTGTAAATCCTAGAGGATGGTTAGGGGGTGTAGCGGATGAATAAACTACCAGAAACTCATTACTTCAATTAAGAATTTAAGTAAAAAAATATTAAAAAATAAACTATTGCTGTGTAAACTTTATCATATTTCAATTTTTATTTTGGAAATTAAGTTTTGGATTTAGCTTATCAAAGAAATAATTCTTCTGTAAGTATGGTAGTTTTGATTTTACCCATTTTTCCCATTAGAAAACTGTGTTCTCTGAACCTTTTCAAAGTTTTAAGTAAACTTAAATGAGACCAATTTTTATTTTGAATAATTTCACCCTTATGACGTCACTAGCAACCTATTCCACAGGGCAGCAACATCTTGGCACTGGGCTACACTTGGGTGTTGTGTCAACCGGTTAACATGTTATTTTGTGCACTGTTGTACCTTCATCGAGGAAGTTAAAGAATAAGGAAAAGTTTTAAATTTAAATAGGACCTAGGATGAGCTTTTTGGCTACACTCTCCCAACACCAGAATTAGCTTGTTGGCTACACTCTCCCAACACCAGAATTAGCTTGTTGGCTACACTCTCCCAACACCAGAATTAGCTTGTTGGCTACAATCTCCCAACACCAGAGTTAGCTTGTTGGCTACACTCAACAACCCCAGAATTAGCTTGTTGGCTACACTTTCCCAACACCAGAATTAGCTTGTTGGCTACACTCTCCCAACACCAGAATTAGCTTGTTGGCTACACTCTCCCAACACCAGAATTAGCTTGTTGGCTACAATCTCCCAACACCAGAGTTAGCTTGTTGGCTACACTCTAACAACCCCAGAATTAGCTTGTTGGCTACACTCTCCCAACACCAGAATTAGCTTGTTGGCTACACTCTCCCAACACCAGAATTAGCTTGTTGGCTACACTCTCCCAACACCAGAATTAGCTTGTTGGCTACACTCTCCCAACACCAGAATTAGCTTGTTGGCTACACTCTCCCAACACTAGAATTAGCTTGTTGGCTACACTCTCCCAACACCAGAATTAGCTTGTTGGCTACACTCTCCCAACACCAGAATTAGCTTGTTGGCTACACTCTCCCAACACCAGAGTTAGCTTGTTGGCTACACTCTAACAACCCCAGAATTAGCATGTTGGCTACACTCTCCCAACCCCAGAACTAGTTTGTTTGCTTTGCTCACTTCCCTCTATGTACAGTAAGACTAATGACACATAATCAAATAAGTAGAGCCATCCTTGTGAAAAAGTAAAAATGTCACCCCAAAACACATGCAGATATCACCACCACAAATGTTTAAGTAAAGGATTAATCTGATTGGTTGGCTAGAATAATTTTACAGACATTTTATTACTTTTTATTTTGAAAACCAATACGCTCATTTTGACGTTTGAGAGGTAGGAATCGCTAGCCAAAGCAATTATAAAAATTAACAAGAGCTTCAGCATGTAATGTTCACTGAGGTGTTAGGAATATCAGTAGCCGATAATCACAGCACCACCCGATGAATAGGCTCCGGGACCGAAATTAAATAAACCTATTGGGTATTGGTTTATTGGATATCACCTAGCCTCTCTCCCCCCTACTGCCTTCTCACTGCCTTCATGCTGAAGCTGCTGCCTCAGCAGTCAGCACTCCTCACACACATTCAAAATGCAAAATTTGCTGGTAAAAAGTTTTTATAAAGTTAAGTTGAAGCATAATTAGCTATTAATGCCACATTAACGATTCAGTCTCTGTGGACATGAATTTGATTTTAGGGGGTAGTTTTGCTGGGGTAGCTTTGCTGGGGGTAGTATTCGGGAGGTATAGTTTCGGGGGTAGTTTTCCACCCCTAGTAAACTTACAAAATATGACTTAAATTGTTATAGAAATAAGTTATAAAAGTGTGTAACCATCGATCGAAGTTGAGAATAATGTATTCTCTTCAAAAGCTTGCAGCCGGAAAACTATCCGATACCTGTGATGTCAAAATGACGTAGCGTTTTTTCATGGGGGTACTTTTCCTGGTGGCAGAATTCCGACGCCCCCTAATACTATAGGGGCCTATGTTTACATTTTGGGATTTATAAAAATATTATTCTTTGTGCATTAATAGCACTCACCATGCACATTTTTTACTGTTCTTAAACATAGTCTAATTATCTGTAATGAATATATTAATAATTAATATGAATCCAAGTGTTATACAGAAAAGATAAATTATATTTTCTTGTATGGATTAATAATTAAAAGTATTTTTACATAACTTCAATACTGTATGTAACTCACTTATACAACCAAATATTTTGTTGATTAAACAATAACAGCCATTGGAAACTCGCTAAGCACGCGGGCATTGTATTTAAACTTATGAGTAGTCATTGTAGGAAAATACATGAATATGAAATACAACACAATTATTCTACTACAGTATAATACTGACCTTATATTTAATCTTAAACTGGCCGAAAACAATCAAACCATTTCCGGGGCAATATTGCAATTGATTTTGACAAAACCTAAAAGAAACAAGTTTTTGTTATTGTATTGTTTTTAGGAATTAATAACTGGGAAGACAAGAATAAATGTTGATCATAAAATCCAACAAAAAAAGAGTTTAAAAACGCCCTCAAGTTCTGGTTTTAATTTTTTTGAATTACCAGCAATTAGGTGAAAAAAATGTATTTTTCAAGTGTTTCGTTTTAATTCCCTTTCATACTGTATGCAGCAAAATAATAATTTGATTTCTACTGTGGAAAAATTGTTATTATAAAATTTTTTACCGGTTCAATTTGTACTTGTTCAATATTATATCATTTATCCACCTGTATTTTGAACGGTATTTCGTACAAACAACTATGAAATTTAATTCAATTCGTGAAAATTAAACGAAAATGAGTTATGTTTAGGGCTTTGGTACGACAGTTATATCAGAATCAAATTGAACTACGGAACTGAAGGACGTAAATCAGATAAGCGACCAGGGCTGGCCGGATTTCAAACAATAGAGCTCTTATCGGCATGTGTTCCGCATTCTACAGTGCACAGAGTCTCACATACAGTTGATTATTTTGTAATATTTCCTAGAATCGCTTACATACTCTCCTTTGATTGGTTTCCCTGTTTACCGTTGGTTAGTGACACTGAAAACCGACGTGTGTTATCAATATTGGTTATCGATTATTTTGTAAAAAAAAAAACGATATAACTGACAGCTGACTTTTAACAACCGACCCATTCTGTTGTATAATTGTTAACCTTTCAATACAAAAATAAATAAATAAATAAAATTATCTACGTCACATTAATATGGAACCTGTCAACCTGTGGCCATTAGGCGCATTGCCATTTTTAATAAAAAATAATAATATACTTTTGTTTGATTTTTTTCTTGTATGTAAGCTACTTGTAACATTTTATATTACTATGTATAGTTTTTTTTTCATGATGTAATTACAAATTTAACACATGCATTCACATTATTAATATTTTAGTACAGAAAAGGAAATTCAACCTAAAAAGAAAAGAAAAAGTTTTATCCTCTTTCTGTCCAGTTTTTAATGGAAGTCATCAGTAACTAGAATGTTCAGTGTTCAGTTGTCTTTTGTACAAACTTAAACAATAGCAATTTTTGTTATCTCGATAATTCAATCTATTATTATTAATCAGACTTTTACCTCTGTACACTGCAAATTTTTAAACTGTTTGGGCGTTAACTGTTACCATAATTACCTTAAAAGTTTTTCTTTGAGCTTTTTTTAATCAGTTAAATCCAAAAATGTGCTATAATTTATCTGTAGCGGTTCTTGTTAATCATATTTTATAGGACTGTAGAACAATAATAAAATACACTAGTATCCCGGCACAAATAATAAAAAATTGTAATGGTTTCAACCAAGGGAAGAGGCAGACGACAGCGCAGCTTCCGATTAGAACGTTTCAGATGTCATCTATCGATATCAGTCCGGTGTTGTTATTGTTTTGCTCGTGTAGTCGTCGTGTGGGTTCGGTTGTTGTCGTGTGAGTTCGGCCGTCATCGTTGTCTTTCGGGTACCTCCGTCCCCTACCTCGTCGCTTCCTCACCACCCCCCACTCCACGTTCCCCACAACTGTCTGCAACTGCAACCGAAATTCTCTAGAGTCGAGTCCCTCAACTACAACAACTGAACGTGGAACTTCAACCAATGATTTGTAATTGTATTCATTGCTTCAACGTGATAGTGAAGTGCGCCAGTGTTTAGAAGTGTCTGTGTTGAAGAGGTTAGAGAAGACGTTGGAGGTAGCACAAGAAGTATAGACGTGTGAGTCCATAGTGTATATGAGTTACATTGTGATTATTCGTAAAGTCTACTTTCTGATTATTATTGCAAGCTGAACAGGGCCCACTTTTTAAACAATATCTTCTCTATTTTTATGTTTGTGTTATTTGGTTTCACTATATTAAACTTTTGACTAATTTTCCATTCTGAATTGGCTAAGAGAATGTAGCGCGTGTTAATTATTAAAAATTGAATTTATTAACAAAGTAGACCGATTACCGGTATTGTAATTCATCAACAATGTCGCGTTTAAAATAATAATTGCATTGTTTGGTGTTATCTGTTATCAGACAATAAAACTGAACGTCTCAAATATTTGATGTCTAAATTCAACATACCGTACCGTATAATTGAATGTATTTCAAAATAATTAGATGTTTCGGTTGTTATTTATAGATCGGGTTCACCGGATTTTACAAAAACTAAATCGGCTAACTGAGAATTTATAAAAATGTTAGTTTATCTTTTTAGATAAAGTTTAACAGAAATCCTGTAAAAGAAAACCATAGGCTATAATTGTAGGAAGATCATTAAAAATGCAATTGAGACGGCGAGGTGGAGATAAGATAAGGAAAAACTGACCTAAATTATTTGTCTCTCTCCGTGGTCTATTGTTTGGCATCCGTCGCGTTATCTGATTGAAGACATCGCTTCTCAGAATTCAACCTAAGTTAATTTTTATACAAAAACCAACTATGGCTCATTTTGTTCGTCTTATTTTCATGAATTAAATTAAACGTCAATCAAAGTTGTTTGACGTTCTGTTCAAAAGATAGGCTTTCGTGAATTCTCATAAATATATTACTGAAATTAGAAAGTGCAACATATACCAAAAACTGAAACTGTAGAGGTTACCTAGGTTTATTTTGTTATATTTTGTAATTTTGAATTCCGACGCTCGCTATTGAGGAAAACATGGGGGAAAAAGTCGATAAATTCCTCGACCTGTTACGATCTATTGTTCGTCAAATCCATTGTTTGGGCGGTCTATTGCGTTTGGCGTCCGGCACGGCACAGCGTCGGAGTAATTGAAGTAGAGACAAGTCTACGATCTCCTGTCTTAGTATGGAATTATAAAATTCAAACTAATTATTGGCTAACGCAAACCAATGACGGCTCATTTGTTTCCTAAAATTACTACGAATTTAATAAAACGTAGGCCGAACTTGTGAGTGATTCCGTTCTAGAGTTAGGAAAAGATTTTTACCCTTTCGACGCGAAACTACTGTTAAACTTGTGTTTTCAAGACAACTTTTCGAAATTCCCTTCAATCTTAAACGTGAATTATTTTACAAGTAAAAGTCTGCAGTCTGTTGAAATTATTTGTCCAAATACTCCTATATTTCCTGTAAAACAGTGGAACGTTTTCAAAACAATTTAACTATTGAGAAAATATATATTAAATATTGAGAAAATATATTAAATATTGAGAAAATATATATTTTAAAACAAAACACCGAACTTTTATTTTTATGTATTTACTTAACCATTGCTTTTGCTGCATCAGAAAAAATAAGAAGTGCATGATGAAAATATCATTACATAATGCAAATTTAATGTAATAAACTATGAAAATATCATTACATAATGTAAATTTAATGTAATAAACTTCTAAATGTAGTAAATTAATTTTTTATATTTCATTTTCGAAGTATTTTAATTTTGGTTTGACGTTTTTAACTTTAAAATTGTAAAAATTATAAAACGGCGATTGTATCAAAGATTGCTTAGTGAACAATACTTTTCTTGTTTGCTCTTGAATGAAATGTCACACAACTTTGGTTTACGTTTTATTTACTCTGTGAGAATTAGACGATAAAATAAGCCATCCTTTGATTTTGTACGACAATTGGTTCAGAAAGTAGCATTTGGTAGGCCTACCTTAGAAGCAAAAAACCCGCTTGAATAAATTACTGCCGGACGATGCACAATAGATAAGCTGAACAATGGGTCGTCTCCGGCGTTGGGAATTTGCGCCGTGTTTTCCGCTAACGAGATCGCGCCGAGTGCCGCGACGTGCCGCCGGCGCTGTCAGATGTAAACATTCATTGTTCGGGAGGTGCGGAGCTCCGCCGATGGTCAGTCAGGATCATAAAAACTAGGGTCGAGCTCCGCCGACGGTTGGTTTATTCCTTCGGGAGGCAAAGTCGAGCTCCGCCTGTGGTCAGTTTATCAAATGCCTTCTATTGCTTGTTCGTTTTATAATTACATTTGCTGTTTATCAATTTCGTATCTATATTAAAATATTAAACTCAAAAGCCACATTGTTCGGGATAAACTGAAGAGTAAAAAAATCCTTTCCGATAATCTGGACAATTTCTGTCCCGAAAATGTACCCGAAATTCCAGGACTGGCCCTCCTAGATTATTTTCATATATTTATATAATTTGTTTTTGAATTATTTGCAATCTAGAGGCTTTACTGTACATTTTGTAGTATTTGATTGTTTATTTTCCAAGGCATCATACAGTATCGCTCTTAATTCACCTAATTTTTCAACATCAAAGACAAACCTCAGACATTCACCATCTGACACTTAAAGAATAGTTATAAAAAAATATAGTTTGAAGTTTTTAGTTTAAAAATTATATTTAATTATATAAAAAAACAGTAATTGTATCAAAGAATGATTTAACAATACTTTACTATACTTTGTGCTTGAATGGGAAGTCACACAACTTTGGTTTGTGTATTATATAATTTGTGAGAATTAGACGAATACAATGAGCCATCTCTTAGTTTTCTACATCAATTCGTTCAGAAACTAGCAATTGGTACTAGGAGAAAAAACACCCCTCTTGAATAAATTACTGCCAGACGTCAAGCAATAGATAAGCTGAACAATAGATCGTTCTCGGCGGCGCGGCGGCGACATGGAATGTGCCGTGTTTTTGTGTCATGTTTTTCTCGTTAGCGAGACCGCCGGCCGCCTGACGTAAACAACTAACTATTGTTCGGGAGGAATGCATTTTGTTCAGATAATTATTTTTACTTTTAATTCAGTAAAATAATAATTCTATATGCCTACGTATTTATAAAAAATAAGAACTATTGTAGTATTTTTAGTTCAATATTGAAAACAGCATAATAATGATAATATTATTTCATCTATACAGGTTGAACCTTGGTCGAACAACTTTTATTCAAGTTTTTTTTCAATTCGTGAAAATTACACAAAAAGTAGTTATAATTTGTTTTTGTACATCAATTACGAGAGTTTAGAAACCAAATATGATGTAGGGAACTGATAAGGACGTAAATCACATAATCGATCGCCGGCCGGCCGGATGCCAAACAATAGAGCCCTTATCGGCAGATGTTCCGCATTCCATCTATTGTCTCATATTACAATTGTATTTTTATTTCCTAGAACTGAACGTAATTTCCTTTGTAATTGATTTCTGTTCAACTTTTATCTTTATGCTAAGCGCACACGGTCGATTTTTTAATTGACCGATTAAAAAATCGGCCTATTAAAAATCGCCCTCGATTTATGTGAACGGGCACACGTAGCGATTGTTTTCGCGTGGTAGTTCTCATTCTGTGTGACATAAAATTGACTTTGTACAGCTAACGTGTGTTTGTGCACTACTGATGTTGGCTAAAAAAAGAAGACACCGTAAGTATTGGGTACATCCTATTGTAAGTCAGAGACTTATAAATGGAACGTTTCATAAGATATATAACACCTTACGAGAGGACGATAAGAAATTCTTTAACTACTTCAGAATGTCAAAAAAAAGTTCCTCTATTTCACTAATAAACAATTCAGTGTCAAAATCTGCCATTGCACAGTATGACTATACAAACAACACAAATATACAACAAGACAAACAAGTCACCGGTGACTGCGGAGTAGCTACTGACGGGCGATCGGCCGACTATTCAATCGCCTGTGTGCGCGGACAGGTTACAACCTGTATGTTTCAGATTTTCGGCCGACTATCGCCTCGCCCACAAATCTGTGGCTTGCCACAGATTTTAAAATCGGCGCTATTTTTGATCGCCTGTGTGCGCGCTCCCATTCCTTCCAATGATGCACAGACTGGGCGATGAAATAATTGCCTTAAAATAATCGCCCGTGTGCGCCTAGCCTTAGTTAGTAAAAAAACCCGTTTAACCGAAAACCGACATGTGTTATCAATTCTCGTTCATCGGATTTTTCGTCAAAACCCGATAAAACCGACAACCGACTTTAACAACCGACCCATCACTACCCTGATTAATGTTTAACCCTGTGACTAAGAAATTATTGATATGCCGATGTTGTAATTTTAAAACTCCACCTTTTCATATTGTCTGTGTGGCACAAACCCCATTTTATCACATACTAGCTTACCCGGCATGCTTTGCAATGCCAACTTGAGAAATTTTTTGCCCTCCAGGTGAGCTTGTTTGCTATGCTCACTTCCTGTCAATATTAACTCTTTCGCTACGCTCACTCGGCGCTAGTCTATAATATCCTCTAGTTTTTACTACCAGTATTCCATGTATAGACTACTTGATATAATAAGCAACAGCTGTTTATAGAACTAATATTCCCTAGTGTAATACTATGTCAGGACTGGGGAAAACTGCTGTAATATATTGCTACCATAAGAATAACATGGTAACTGTGAAGACGGGTGGGGCGGAGCCCTGCGGAGGAATCTGGATAGAAAGAAACTATCCTATATGTTCTTCCTGGTTTTAAGCTATACCTACACTGTTAAAAATCTAGTAAGAAATGGAGTCAAAATTAACTCCAAATGGGAGTCCCAATAGGTCCAATCCATTTGGAGTAGAAATAACTCGATTGATTTTGAGTGAATATATACTCCTTAGTTGGATTCAAGTAAGTCACTCTCATAGGATTATCATTAACTCTTAAAGGAGTTAATAACACACTGAATGGGAGTAAAATTGACCCTATGACTGAGTGAACTTGACTCTAATTGGATTAAAATTATTACTCCAACGGAGTAACTTTAACTCAGATTGGAGTGGTTTTTACTACTCAAAGGGAGTCAGATTAACTCAGACTGGAGTGGCACTTTTTACTCTATGAGATTAAGTTTAACACCCACCGGAGTTAGGCTACATTTTTACTCCAGAGGACTAAGTTTTAACCCTCCAGTCTCACTCCCAATTGAGTAACGTTTGTTACTACAAACCAAATGTAATCTTCATTTCGGTATACTAATTTAAGAGAAATACTAATAATCCAATAAATAAATTCAATTGCAGGTTAATCTTTAACAAAAAAATAAATACAGGGTTAGGCAAAAGTCTGGATACCCCCAGTTAACTTTTTAACGCGTTGCAGTAGGAAAACCAAACTCGGCACATGTTTACAACATCAAAAACTGCACTTTTTCATCAACTACACAACTTTGCCCCTGCCCCCAAAATGGGGTATTTTGGGGGCAGCCCCAAATTTTCAAATGTAAACCCCTATCGAGTGACCCCTCATTTTAAACGGTTTATCAAGAGAAATTAAATGGCGCAAACCGGAGGTCGATATCTCACCCCTAACCAAAATGGCAGCCATTTCAAAATTTGACATGGGCAAGCAAGTATAAGTATGGACACCCCCAATTAATTTTTTAACACGTTGCAGTAGGAAAACCAAACTCGGCACATGTTTACAACATCAATAACTGCACTTTTTCATCAACTACACAACTTTGCCCTTGCCCCCAAAATGGGGTATTTTGGGGGCAGCCCCAAATTTTCAAATGTAAACCCCTATTGAGTGACCCCTCATTTTAAACGGTTTATCAAGAGAAATTGAATGGCACAAACCGGATGTCGATATCTCATCTCTAACCAAAATGGCAGCCATTTTAAAATTCGAGAAAGGTAAATTGACTTTACATTAAATCAGAAAATAGCTTTTTTAGAATCGAGAATATCTGGAATTATTTTAGAATTGAACCTACTAGTTCATTTCTGCTATTAGGTTCAATTCTAAAATAATTCAAGAAATTATAAATTCCAAAAAGCTATTTTCCGATTTAATTTTAACAAATGTAAATTTACCCTTCTCGAATTTTAAAATGGCTGCCATTTTGGTTAGAGATGAGATATCGACATCCGATTTGTGCCATTCAATTTCTCTTGATAAACCGTTTAAAATGAGGGGTCACTCGATAGGGGTTTACATTTGAAAATTTGGGGCTGCCCCCAAAATACCCCATTTTGGGGGCAGGGGCAAAATTGTGTAGTTGATGAAAAAGTGCCGTTTTTGATTTTGTAAACATGTGCCGAGTTTGGTTTTCCTACTGCAACGTGTTAAAAAATTAATTGGGGGTGTCCATACTTATACTTGCTTGCCCATGTCAAATTTTGAAATGGCTGCCATTTTGGTTAGGGGTGAGATATCGACCTCCGGTTTGCGCCATTTAATTTCTCTTGATAAACCGTTTAAAATGAGGGGTCACTCGATAGGGGTTTACATTTGAAAATTTGGGGCTGCCCCCAAAATACCCCATTTTGGGGGCAGGGGCAAAATTGTGTAGTTGATGAAAAAGTGCCGTTTTTGATTTTGTAAACATGTGCCGAGTTTGGTTTTCCTACTGCAACGCGTTAAAAAGTTAAGTGGGGGTATCCAGACTTTTGCCTAACCCTGTATATTGGATTACTGTACTTTAACTTTAATTACAAATTGAATGAAGACCAGCTACAAAAATATGCTTTTTGATTGAAATAATTTGACTTAAAAACAAAAACACTTAAAATATTAAAAAACAATGAGTAATTATAATGGGAAAACGATTAAGCATAAAAAAGACAGTTTGGTCCAAGTGATGAAACAAGTTATTGAAGTTTTTTTAGTCCTATCATAATTCAGAATTGCGCTTTTAATCGTTAAAAATATTAACTATAAAGTTGGATTTTCGAGGTTATGTTTATAAAGTAAGTAATATGCAGCGTTTACATTCCTGTCATTTACAAACAATGCTTTTTATATACTTTGAATTTCAAAATTCTGCATCTCAAAATTAATAAATGAATAATAATACAGTTAGCAAACAAGTAATAAGTTAGCAAGGTAAATATAAAACTTTTCGGTCATACGACTTTAAAAATATTTCAGCTGATTTTTCAGTCCTAGGACAAAAAATAAATGTTTTAATACTATTGAGAGAAGAAAAAACAGACTGATTTCGTGCAGAATGATAAAAAACCATTTTATTTTAAACAATAGGCCTAATTAGTTACTAAAATCATGTTATCTATCGAGTAATGGGTTGCATTTATATTTCCTTTAGTTTCCCATGTAAAAACTCACAAATTTAATGCAATTAAAATTTCTGTATCTAAAGTGCATAGAGGGGAAATAAAAATAGCTAGATAATAGAAGACACTTTTTAATAGCATTAAACGTAACTTGAGGTACATGAAATTCAAATCGACAAAATATGATCTAACTTAAATACAAAATTCAGTACAGTATTTAAATATTACGAGGGGTAAAAATATCGAGGAGTTACAAACCACTTAGTGATATTATAAACTTGATGCCTTTCAAATTGGATTGGCAATACTGGATTTCTTATTTATGCTGAGCAGAGGAGTGTCCATACACGGAAGGTCACTTTTAGACCCAGATCTTATGTGCAAAGATTCTCCCTCTTCACTTGTAATCTGAAATTAAAAATACGAATGAGGACCAAATACTGTACTTCATTATTCAGTAAAAATGTTTACTCTATGCTTTTCCAACCCTACATCGGGCGCATAGCAGGGGTTAACTCCACACTTGCAAAAAATAAGTAAAAACCCCCGTCGCAGCAGACCTTGTTAGAAAGTGTTAGTTGTTAGGAAATGTTATGGTTAAATAAGGTAAATATAAAATTGTATCAATATTCGGCACTATTTAATTTTCCCCAAAACCCCGCAATACACAACATCACTTACCAAATTAACTACTTACTAAATTAAGTTACTAAATTAAATTACTAAATTAAATTAAATTAAAGTTACTTACTAAATTAAATCAAATTAACTTACCAAATTATAACTTACTAAATTAAGTTCATGTCAAAAGATGAGAAACACGGATCACAATCACAAGACTCTACAACATAGCCTAATATGTGATCATTGCCCGTCAGAGTGAATTGTGGACTTACCTTTGAATACCGGTATGAGCGCTTGTGAGATCGACTGGATTATCGTACGTTTCGGTTTCAATAGTGTCCATTTCAAACAACGCACAGAAGATGAAAAACTTATATAACTTATAAAAACTGTTTTTGCTATTGCTGGAAGCTCCATCAACTTCGCCAGTGCCAGTGTCACCAACAACCCGAAACTGAACCAACGCAACGTCGAAATGCGTCAGCCTGACGGAATGCGCATGCGCTAACTTTGTTAGGAGTCAAATTAATTACAAGCGGAGTTAAATAATGCGCCAAAATATATGTCGGACTCCAATATGGTGTTAATCCTTGTACTACTAACTCCAAATTTATTGACTCCAACCTAAGTTTACTCCAGAATGGAAAAATCAACAGTTCAACTCGGAATTGAGTAAATTATTTGACTCCACAGCAGTAACTCCTAAATTTTTGACTCCATATACATTTCCATTTTTAACAGTGTACCCTCCAACTTTTAGCCAAATCAGTTAAACCGTATCTGAGACTTAAATGTTGTAACTAACACGACTTTCTTTTAGATACTGTATAGATTAGAATTTCAAAGTAAAAGTTAATACTGTATAGTATAAATCATTTTAAATGATATCAAATGTAGATAAATAATTTTAAACTTTTTCTTGATTTGTATACATTTATTATTTTGTTTTTCAGGGTCTTACTTGATCTTACTGTAACAAAACTATCTTAACAGTGGCAAAATGAACAAATCAACAAATTGTTTAGTGAGCACAAAGATCATAAGAGACTGAGGTTAAACCTGGAACCATAAGTGTTGTCAAAAACAAAAGATATTAAACCTACGGAGTGACATTGAGGATCTTCCGATGGCATCTATTAGTGAAGAATTTTTGGTCATAAAGGAATTAAAAGTTAAAAAGGTAACTTCTTGGTGTAGTATAGAAGGAAGAGAATATTTTTACACAATTTGTATGGAACTTGTCTTAGACTATATACTTATCGTATGTTTAACCATAATATATTAATTATTCTTATATTCATACTGTTTGTTAAAATATTATTGTTATTTTGTAATAAATTATTTTACTTTTTATAAAACAGCAAACAGTACACCGTAATCTTGACAAAAATAGGCTTTTGAATCATCTATTCCAAAAATTTAGTCCAATAAAATTTAATACCGTTATTGTGAACATATTCAAGTTTCATGTGAATCCGGTGCAAGATTATCGAGATAAAGTGTTTCAAAGACACCTATGATTAACATTGTTCTTATGGGACTAAAAATCAAGATGGCGGAGGTACTGCAGACTCTTAGGGCGCACCGAAACTGCGATCCAAAACCCAGGTAGACACCGAAACTGCGATCCTTACCCCAAGGGCGACCCCAGGCAGACGCCGAAACTGCGATCCTGGCACGGACGCCGCCCCCGGGACAATACTGTACAACAGACGGTGTACGTACAAGACGACACTGCTGTTCTTGCTCTCAAACTGAGAATGACTGATATATTTGTGGAGGAAAATAAAGAAGGAATGTACACCTTGAAAGTCTTCGTTTATTGGTCCAGGTTAAGAGTCATCTTCACCCCTGGGCCGGTAGCAAATAGTTGCGCAGTGGGCAATTTTAACTATAAGGCTTTTAATGCAAAACACGGTATTTGATTCCCCTGTTTTAGACGCCGTTTTTTTAAACCGATTTTCTTTAAACTTGGTAGCCTAAGTGTTTAGTTGAATAGGTATATTAGGTCCCTCATACCTCGAAATTTAGAAAAATTAACAAGTATTACTCTCTGTGACGTCCCGAAGTAACTCGATTTTCCTTAGTATAATATTTGTCAAATTTTCAAAATTTTGAGGTATGATAATATAACTATTCAACTAAACACTTACCAAGTTTAAAGATAATCGGTTCTAAAACGGCGTCCGAAAAGGGGGAATCTAATATCATGTTTTGCATTAAAAGCCATATAGTTACCATTGCCGACTCCGCAACAATGGGCTACTGGCCCAGGGGTGAAGATGACTCTAAAGGGGGTGGTACTGTATGTGAGAGTTTAGTACAACTTGTAAGTCCCAGTTCATTGGCATTAGTTGAAAAGTGACTTGAGCGACACCTCGGACGGCGAAAGATTCCAGAGCCACTAGCCTACACCGGACGCTGGAATCCCCGCTGGACCCTCCGCTACCTGATGATGGGCCGCTGTGCCAGGATCGCAGTTTCGGTTGTAGGATTAGCGAACCCTTTTGAGGATTAAAACTAGGATCGCAGTTTCGGTGCGCCGGACTCTTAAGGTGTTCCTGCTGCCGCGCCGCGCCTTATGTCAGCTGGCATTGTTTGTTATTATTGGTGGATCCACTGCATTCTTGTTTGTTTACATTTATTTATTTACTGAATAACCCCTTAGTAGTGGGGGAAAGAGCTCATCGTTCTAGCAGCGAATCCAGCTGTTTTTACTTATACAGGGTGTCTTTAAAGTTCATCACCAAACTTCATAATATGACTAATTGGGTCAAAATAAGCAAAAAGTTCCCATGAAGGTATGCCCTAAAATGCATATTTACCCAGATATCCGCCAGTTTGTTTTTTCCACTTAATAATTTTATTTTGGTGACGGATTGATCTACAAAACTTCATATTTGGCATGGATCTTTATAATACTAATGTCCATTTCCACAATAAAAATTATTTTTTCCGATGCATATTTTCAAAATGGCGGCCATTTTAAATTTTTAAACTCAAATATCTCAAAAACGGTAAATTTTATAATCATATTACAACAGACAAAAAATTTGACAAATTAAATTATCTAAACACCAAAACCAAGTTTGTAAGGATCCGCCAACAAATAACGGAGTTATTGAGATTGTTCTGCAGAAAACACTGATATTGCACTACGATTAATGCCAATTTAGGTTATTTTAAGAGAAAACTCTCAATAGCTCCGTTATTTGTTGGCGGATCCTTACAAACTTGGTTTTATTTCTGAATGACATGTTTTTGGTGAGGTATCTTCAATGATTAATGTATTTCTTGGGTATCACTCACCTATTTTGATTGTCGTCAGCTCGGGACTTGTCAGGATTTACAAAAAACACAAAGACGACACATGAAAACACTTATAATCCCGCGAAGTGACGAGAAACCGACGTTTCGCGGGACCGAAACTAATTAAAACGTCCCGCTTCCTCAGGGTTAAGAAAACTTATTATTTTTTCCCCGCACGCGGGCCGAACGCCGGACCACGTGTCAGTCGTGGTTCGGCGTGCGGGGGAAAAATAATAAGTTTTCTTAACCCTGAGGAAGCGGGACGTTTTAATTAGTTTCGGTCCCGCGAAACGTCGGTTTCTCGTCACTTCGGGATTATAAGTGTTTTCATGTGTCGTCTTTGTGTTTTTTGTAAATCCTGACAAGTCCCGAGCTGACGACAATCAAAATAGGTGAGTGATACCCAAGAAATACATTGAACTTGGTTTTGTTGTTTAGATAATTTAATTTGTCAACTTTTCTGTCTGTTGTAATATTTTTATAAAATTTACCGTTTTTGAGAAATTTGAGTTAAAAATTTTTAAATGGCCACCATTTTAAAAATATGCATTGGAAAAAAATAATTTTGATTGTGGAAATGGACATAAGTATTATAAAGATCCATGCCAAATATAATAATAACGGTTCCTAGATCAATCCGTCACCGAAATAAAATTATTAAGTGGAAAAAACAAAATGGCGGATATCTGGGTGAATATGCATTTTAGGACATACCTTCATAGGAACTTTTTTGCTTATTTTGACCCAATTAGTCATATTACGAAGTTTGGTGATGGATTTTAAAGACACCCTGTATATATGGTTAACAATATTAATATTTTGACTGAGATGGTTTATATTTTGACAAATCGTTCGGAAGAACAGGTCTCTCCTTATCCCCTGTCGTCCTGATTATGAGTGCGAGGGCACCAGACATGGACTCCACTTGTACTCTGAGATTACTAGGGGTATAGATAGTTATGTGAGTTATTGGGGTTGTGATATGATGGTGAGAATGTTGTGTATACTGAAGAATAAGTTGCTGTGCAGACCAAAGATTTTAAATCTGGGAAAGAAAAGCAAAAAACTACAGTGTGGTACATATGGAAATCATTTACACACTTATACACTTTTTTTCTGTGATTTTGATACATTTAACTGTTTCACCAGGAACCCCCTCCAACCCCCGCTCCCGAGATGGCCGAAGATTACCACCACAGCGTCTTCGAGCCCCCGGAAGTGATTGAGGAATCAATTGAGGAACATGAGATGAAGATCAAACCAGAGGTGAACTTTTTAATAGAATGTCGGTTTTCGGTGGACACTTTTGATAGCCAAATAATTGTAAAAATCAGGACTGATCATCTCAATTTACTTTCAGTTAAAAATGTAATGCTCACCTTCTGAACTCTCTTCTTAAAACAAGAGGTTATTATTGAATCAATAGCAAATTTTTACTCTAATTTCTACCTACTGTATATGTGTAAATTTTTTGTAGGTCATGCTTTATGTCAAATTCTTTTGATCAGTCAAAATACACTCTTTATTGACATTATTTAGTACATTATCACAGAGGTGCATGGGTGAACGGTACATATTGTTAAATTCATAAAAAAATTATGGTCCAATCATAATGTTCATTAAAAAGGAAGAATGATGATCTATCAGCAATTTCTTGAATTATCATCCTAAGTGTTGCTTATTCATCTTCCCCAGCTTTACAAAAAAACATTGCTCGATAAATAGCAGCAACCTCACTCTTATGCACAGCTTAAGTTCACCTAGATTACTGCACTTCGACACAAGACCTTGATGTTCAGACAGCCCTGTTCCCCAATTTGACTTGAAAAAATCTAGGAACAGCTGGGAAGACTCCACTTTGCTTTATTTTGGCAGCTTATTTTGGAAATTATTTACCCACTTAAAATTTATATTCCTACAAGGAAAGGTGCTATGATAACCGATGTTTAAGTGAGCATGAAACAGTCGTTGCAAAGAGCAATCAATCTCTGAGTTATTTACAAAAATTTTCAAACATAAAATCACTCAGGTAAACTTGCCACTGATGATTCATTGCAATAATGAACTCATTTAACCATGTAACAACTGAGCAATCGTGCATAAAAACTGTCAGGGTTTGTAGATCACCCATTTTTATATTAAACTGTGGATCATTATGAAACTATGTATAAAATAAAATTACTAGACACAATTTTTAAGTGTTCCTACAGGAACTCCCTGCAACCTCCACTCCCGAGATGACCAAAGATTACCAGCAAATAAGCCTCTTCGAACACTCGGAAGTGATTAAAGAATCAATTGAGGAACACGAGATGAAGATCCAACCAGAGGTGAATTTTTAATAACATTGTCTTTTGTATTGGCTCTTGATAATTGAATTGAAGAAATCAGGATTAATTGTCTAAAATTTACTTAGTTCCAGTTATTTAAATATTATTTAAACATAAGTAACTTTCTCTTTAGGATGTTAAGGAAAAAGCACTCGGCTTTAACATTTCAGTGTAGGAAAAAAAGGACACAGCTAACTCACTTGAAAAGTATTGCTTAACTTAAAAGATACAAGAAAACACTTAAAACATTAAGAAAAATAACCAAATTTTCAGTGTTTTTATGTGTATTTGTGTTTCTGACAAGCTCATGAATACTTTTAATAATTTTTTACAGTAGGTTTACCATTTAGAATGCATTTGACCAGTTAAAATACAAGAAAGCTGTCAATGTGCAATGAATCAACTACAGTGGAACCTTGATACATCAACCTCAATAGATCAAAATCCTCCATGTAACAAAGTTTTCTTATTTCCGTTGAACCTGTCTATCAATCCAATGTCATTTCTACCTCAATATATCGACAGATTAGCCCAGAGAACCTCAATATTAAGAATTTTTGTAGTGCCTATGCAAGACCTAACCACCTACATATCGAAATTTTGACTAAAAAACCTCAACATATCAAACTTAAAAAAGAACATCAAATAGAATAATTATTGAACTCACATATTTTCTTTTGTGTTGCAACATGTCACTCTCTAGGGATGGGCGAGTAGTGGTTTTACGATTCGAGTCGAGTCGAGTATTGCATTAACTACTCGGGTATCGAGTCGAGTCGAGTAGTAGTGTGAAAAATTTAAAATGAGTTTTTAAAAATAATATTAAATAATAAAATTAAAAGTATTATTAAATTCATCTTTATGCATGAGAACACTGAAAGATAACATCAATTTAGGGTACGACAATAAGAACTACTTAGATAAAAGTTGATAAAAAAGTAAGTATATTTATTTACAGTTTTCCTCTTAAAATGTGTAGTACAAATCAATTTCTGAGAATTAGGCTTAAGTAAAAAATTCCATCAACAACAAAATTAGGGATGGACGGGAATGGATTTTTAGTTTGGGACAGGAATTTTTATTTCCCGTCCAATTTCGGGACGGGATTACTCTCCTCGACGCTATCATGAAATATTCGTTTTGACTTTTATCTGAGTGTCATATAAAGAAAAATGAATGTTAAATATCAACTGGTTCTGTTTCCAAACTGTTCCACGTGTTTTTGTATAAGTTACAATGAACCTCCTTGAGTTGAAAAGATTTTAAATATCTCATTTTTATATATTTGCAGTATATACAATAAGATAAGGATACAGTACAAATTTTCTTGTAACCAAAAAAATTAAAATCAAATCACTAAACAATATACATATAAAAATGTCCATTAAAATTTTATAAAAGTTTTGTTGAATGAAATATTAACACGTTGAGTGCGGCAAAGAATATCGGAAATCTTTCCCGCGGGCCTGAAAATTTTTTTTTCATAAAATCTTACTTTTTGTCTCCAGAAGTCCAGATCAAGGCGGCAAAGTTCTTCCATTATTTCACCAAAAAAATGGCGTCCAAAAGTGCAGGTCTCTGGTGACCGAGCCGGCCCGCGCAACGACAATACACAAACTACACAATATCAAATTTTTACATCAAAAATGTTTAATATAATTATATTAATGTTCAATAGAATTATAACTAATATTTACAACTATTTACAGCCCCTTCCACCCTCCCAACCATTGTTTTTTTACCTACTCAAACTTCTTCAAGGTACTGGTCGTAGCATTTCTGGTATTGGGGAGTGCATTTTAAATAAAAGACGATAAAACTAAAATAGAAAATATTAAACATAATATTGTGTCACAAAACACACCAAAACACGGAAGAAACACTTCAAAAAGAGTTAAAAGTAATTTTAAAAAGTTCAGGTCACAATGGACCGGAGCCGGCCCACGGGAAAGGCGGGCGACGCACAATCGAAAGAAGGCAGGTTGCCCTAGTAACGCATGTATAAACAACTCCGAACTACTCCGCAACCCAGGGCCACACTGACTGATTCATTTCCCCGAGTCACGGCCGGCAACACGTGACCGGGCAGGCCGGCGCGCGCGTTTCGCTACAGGTCACCGGTGACCGAGCCGCACCCAAAGTGTTAAACGTTTAAAGAATTAACAGAAAAATTATGTACATCAAAATATAGATTAAAACAAATGGAAAAATTATAAAGAAAACAAAACTGTATTACATAAATAGGCCTAAGGCCTGCTCAGTTAAAAAATAACAAAAAAAAAAAAAAAACAAGAAATTGAAATTATAATAAATATTAACACTAAGGAATTAAGTGGTTCAACAAACCAACGCCATTTATAACCCCAAGAAATGTTCTTTTTTTACTTATTGATTTAACTGAGACAGGTTCTTACTTAGGGATAATCATAAAAATTGAACTTTGAAAATATACACTATTAGACCTAATTATTTTTATTTTTATTTCTATGTATTCATTGAGTTATTTTTTGCTATATTAAAAAAGGAGTGTATGATGAAAAAATCAATAAAAAACAATAAAGGTTTTAAGTTATGAACCTCAAAATCTAATAAATGTATTTTTAATGTTTAATAAAAAGATTATATTTAATGGGATTTGAAGTTTTTCATTTAAAAATTATATTAAATTATAATAAGATACTCTACTTTTAACATTATAAAACAGTAATTCAATTAAAGATTGATTTATTTAACAACACTTTGCCACTTTCCTTTTGGAAAGTCACACAACTTTGCCCACATAGCACACGTTGTCAATTTGACGTCAAAAAGTGATCAAAGTCGTCAAAATGATGTCAAAGTAAAATATTAGATCAAGTATTGACGTCAAAAGATGTAAAAATTTTGCATTTTTAAATTTAAAAGTTAGTGTAATAAATGAAGAAAAAAACATTTCTTTATGTCTTTTACAACAAGAGAACATCATTATTTGTTTAAAACAATTGAACTCGTTAAAAACTTGACATCATTTTGATGCAAAAATTATGTAAAGTATTTGATCACACAGTCAAAAGTTTTACATCAATTCAGATAACTGCAATTTGTTAAACATTTACACATGAAACAAACATGTAAGGGAACTCTAGTTTAAGACCTATTTGGGAAGACATAAAAATATATAGGCCACGGGAAATGCGTTTGATTTGATCAACGCAAAGAAACTTGAGTATCAACTGGCCAAGTAGTGCAACAAATGTCGTGTGAGGCAGAGAGCAACTTGGCGTAGTAGGTAGGGTGGCGGGTTGGGAACCCCTAGGTCATGGGTTCAAATCCTGCCAGCGGCAAAAACTTTTTGCCGCTTCTATAGTTGTTTATCGGTTAAAAATTACCATTTTATTACTTTTGTTTTGCTATTGGGGATATTTTTAATCAATTTTGACAAGATCAGTTTTTCAATATGACGTCAGTTTGACATCAATGCGATGTAAAATTGACATCGTAGTTCATCAATTTACTGACATCAATTTGACATAAAAAAATCGGGACATTTTTACTTCACATTGACATCAAAATGACGTTTTTTTTGTCACATTTGAAGTCAATATGACATCAACAATATCAATGACATTGACATCTTTTACATCAATTTTACATCAAATTGACGTACTTGTGCTATATGGGTGGTTGACGTTTTGTTTCATTTGTAAGAATTAGACGAATTAAACGAGCCATCCCTTAGTTTTCTACGACAATTGGTTCAGAAAGTAGCATTTGGTACTAGGAGCCAAAAACACCCCTCTTGAATAAATTACTGCCGGGCGTCGAACAATAGATAAGCTGAACAATAGATCGTCTCGGCGGCCGGCGTGTTTTTGTGCTCGTTAGCGAGATCGCCGGCCGCCAGACGTAAACAACTATTGTCAAGGCTGCGGGCACACACCACCGGGAGTGACGACGACGACTACTCGACTCGATTCTCGAGTATTTGCAACTACTCGACTCGAGTTCTAGTAGGACTAATTACCCGAGCCACTACTCGAAACTCGAGTACTCGCCCACCCCTACTCTATACAGACGTTGCCTTTTGCCGTGCCTTATGTTCACAGCGCAGTTCTTCCAGTTAACTTATTGTGTTATTGTTGTTTTATTTATCACACAAAAGTGTTGGTTAAGCAGCCATTAGCATTTTGTTTAAATGCAATTTACATTACTCCGCCCAAGTATTCATTTTACAACTCATACTTATAACAGTACAAACGTCTTCTAGCCCTGAAAAATTTACAATAATAATTGTAATTTGAAAAAAAATTTAATTAGCACATAATTTTGGTAATAATAGCATAGGCATCATTTGCGGGGGGGGATACAATGGAGGGCAATTACCCTCCCCCCTTTATGTAAAAATTGTAAAAAATTCAAAATTTTACTACAAAAATAATTACAAAATAAAAGTTATGATTTGAGATGAGTGTCCTTTTGTGCATTTGTCAACGCACAATAGTAAAAGGAAGGAGGTATCCTTACAGACAAAGTATATTCTTAAAAAAAAATCTTGCCCCCATCAATAAAAACGCTGAAATTACGCTTCTGAATAATTGAACCATTTTTCATCAAAACCTGATGTGTATGTTTAGATGGGAGGGATAATTTTTTTTTATTTTCATTTCTGCTATTGTTCAAGATACCTTCCCACATTTGGTTTTCATTGCAAAAATGTGATTAAATCTTACGTAAGTAAGTGGGTTTGTGAATGTGTTATGTGGAAAGTAAAAAAAATTGGTTTGTGGAACAGAGATTGTCATTAGTTCATTAAATTTATTTCTTAAATGGAATCAATAGAAAAATAACATTATAATTGATTTATCAAACAGTTATTTTTGTGATTTGTAACATTTAGCTGTCCCACTAGGAGCCCCCTCCAACAACTGCTGCGGAGATTGCCAAAGATTACAACCGCAGTCTCTTCGTACCCTTGGAAGTGGTTGAGGAATCTGTTGAAAAACATGATGATCCATTGAAGATTAAAATCAAACAAGAGGTAAATTTTTGTAACAATGTTACTTTTTAGTGCACTCTGGATAACTGAATTGAACATCCAGCTCTGATCTCAAATTTTCTTACTTAGATATAGTTACTTAAATATTATTCTCGTTTATATATGTGGTCTTCCTTTATAGGTATTGAACCAATCGTAGATTTTTCTGTTAATGTCTTTAATGTATAGTTTTGTAACGTCAGAGGTAATTAATTACCATTTCCAATTATTTTGAAACGTAAAAATAAGCCAAATGACCACTGGTGTTTGTTCTACACAACAAGTAGAACCCTTGAACCTCTGAATCCTTGATGTTTTTTCCAATGCAGCCTACTCTCAATCCACTTTTTGGATGGTCTGGGTTGTTGTTATTATACCATGGAATCCTTTTAATTCATGGTCCCGATGTTTATGTACCGGGTGTTTCAAAAAGAATTTTACAACTATGTAAATTCATATAGACCTAAATTTATTGAAAAAAATTACAGAGCTAGTTTTGGTGTTGTTTTAAAGGAAAACACTTTTTTTCCCTAAACTAAAGATGTTCCATGTGGCTTCTGTTGGTTATCCTGCAAACATCCCATTGGTAGTCAGTTTCTTCTCAGACTCGCACTAGCATTTCGAGTGTAACTTGCTCAGTAGCAGCGTAAATTATTGCTGTAAGTTCAGGTAGAGTGGCCGGTAAAGGAGGTACGTACACCTTATCTGTGATAAAACCCCTCAAGAAAAAAATCTAGTGGTGTCAGTCTGGCGAAGAGGGTGGCCATGCAATTTGCGCACCACAGCCAATCCATTGACCTGAAACAGGTCATTGAGAAAATCCTGAACTTCAGTCAGATAGTGTGGTGGTGTGCCATCTAGCATGAAGTAAAGATTTATTTCTTGGTCATCCTCATCGATTTGTGTTATCAAAAATTGTTGCAACATATCAAGGTAAAGTATCCCGTTGATAGTTTTCTCCTGGAAAAAGGGGGCCATACATTTTAATATTGCTTAAAGTACAAAAAACATTCACTTTAGGGCTATCACGAACATGTTGCATGTGGATTTTTACTGCCCCGAATCCTACAATTATGTGTGTTAACCTTGCCACTTAAATGTTGACTCATCAGAAAAGATTATGTTGTCCAAGAAATGTCCACGATTATCCAAACAATTTAACATATCCTCATAGAAGTTTTTACGGGCAATCTTATTCATGGCTTTAAACGAAAATCGATATGGTTTCAAATGCAAATGTTTTTTCAACATACGCCAAACCGTTGAGGGACTTGCAGCTCACGAGATGGACGCCAGTCAATTTTGTTAGGCTGTTGACAAAACGTTGTCTCACTTGCTCAACGACTTCTTCTGATGTACTTGGACAACCTGAGGATTTCTTATGTTTTACTGAGCACCCAGCTACTACAAAACGTTTTTGCCAATCATAAATTGTAGGCCTACTATAGGAGGATCTTTACCGTACTTTGTACAAAAATTACGTTTAACTGTTGTCGCCGACTTCGATTCTTCAAACCAAAATACACAGCTAGCACGCTTGGGTCCAGTGAAGGCAGCCATCTTTAACGTAACTGCTGCTAGCGTTTGTTGTGGTGCAATTAGTACCTAGCAGACTACACGAGTCAAAACTTGAAGTATTATCCTTTAAAACAACACCAAAACCAGCTCTTGGCAGCTCTATACTTTTTTAAATAAATTTGTATGAATTTTCAAAGTTTTAAGACTTTTTTTTTAAACACCTGGTACATTTGTTAAAGTTAAACTATATCTTGGTTTTTGTCCAATGAATCAATTTTATAATTTATATATTCAATGTTAGCATGGGCTGTCGATAACCCATTGTAAAATCCATATTGATTGTTGGCTGTAATATTCTCTTGATTGATTGACAAATTTATAATATGTGTTATTGACGATATTGTAAAACAAAATTTTTTTAGGTAGCTAAATATTGGATCTCTTTCATCAAAACCATTGTGTCTTTAGATGGGAGAGATAATTTCTTTGCTCTTCATTTCTGTTATGGCTTAGGAAAAATTACACGTGCATTCAGTTTTGGTTGCAAAAACGTGATTTAACCTTGTTACGTGAGTGAATGGAGTTGTGAATTTGATATGTGTTAAGTAAAAAATAAATTGCTTCGTGGAACAAGAAGTGTGTTTAGTAAATCATTATATTTAAATCGATAAATATTATGATAACTAAAATAAAATGAATTTATCAAACACTTTTAATTGGTTATTTATTACATTAATTATTGTTTGTTTCCATCAGCCGCCTCCCGAGATTGTTGGAGATTCCATGCAAAGTACCTTCGAACACTTGGAAGTGAAGCAGGAACCCATTGAGGAACATGGGATGCAGTTTGAATCAGAGGTGAAGTTTAATATATTGGTTTTTAGTAGTTTCTGAATGACTAGTGACTGAATGATTGTGAATAGTGATTCCAACCTTGGAAAGAGTCCCAGGAGGAAGTCCAGTCGGTATGGATCGAAAAGTTTGTGACCGTCAACTGGGATGCTGTCCGCAGTGGTGGTCTTCGTTAACTCAATCTGCCCATCACCTGGGGTAGGAAATCATGGATGGGTAGCTGTGGAGCAGATACGATCTTATTATATTCCCTAGTAAGTGCCTCCCTTCGTCTTATTTCAGGCGGAGCGATATTACACAGCACCGGGAGCCAGGGTACAGGGGTTGGCATGAGTGTACCCACTAATGGCTCTCATAGTCCTGTTCAGTTGGACGTCCATCTCTCTGACATGCACACTGTTCAGCCATACGGGAGCACAGTACTCAGCTGTTGAGTAAACCAGGGACAAAGCAGTGGTTCGCAGAACTTGTGCATTAGCTCCCCATGTGGAGCCAGCAAGGTGATGGACAATGTTAGTCCTAGCTCTTACCTTGGCTGCTGTCTTTTGTAGGTGGCTTTTGAATGTGAGAGACCGATCTAAAGTGACTCCCAGGTACTGTGGGTGGTCATTGTGCTTTAGCTCAACACCGTCAAATACGATTTTAAGTTTTTGGTGGGCTAGTCTATTGTTCAAGTGAAAGCAAGATACCTCAGTTTTAGTTGGGTTTGGATTTAGCTTCCAGGCCTTAAAGTATTCACCGAGGGTCTTGAGGTCGTTTGTTAGTACTTCCTCAGCATGTCGGAATTCCTGGTGCTGATAAGCCAGTGCAATATCATCCACATAGGCAAATTTTAAGGAGCAAGTTTCAGGCATGTTGGCAGTATACACATTAAACAACAGAGGGGCCAGCACTGACCCCTGTGGTAGGCCATCATTTAGTTGCCTAAAACTACTTTCCTTGCGTCCCAAATATACTTTAATCATCCTGTTGGAGAGCATCGAGTTGAGGAGACGCAAAAGGAAAGAGCAAGGAATCAGGTCATAAAATTTAATGAGAAGGCCTTTTTAGGTCTAGGTACTGTTATATGATAACTATTCCTTAAAGATTTTATGTAAGAATGGTTCTGGAAAACATAATTATTACTTCTATTGTAAAAAACCTGGAATACTTTATACACAAACATATATTTCAAAGGAAAAATATTTAATGTATCGAACAAAGGGGGCCGTCCATAAATTACGTCATTGCTTTTTGGCCATTTTTGGACCCCCCCCCCTCCCTAAAATCATCCTACCATCATAATTTGTTTGACCCCCCCTCCCCTCTCGGAAAAATTACGTAATTTTTTACAAACCTCCGTTTTAAGTGAAAATAATGCTTTTTACACGCTTCATGATAAACTAAAAAAATTTACCAGTAAAATCTGAATTTACCTTCAGAAATAAAGCCAAAATGACTTTCTCGATTGAAAAATAAACTATAAAACAACGCCTTAAAATAGTCCAATGTATTTTATAGATAATTATTTTATAATAGTTGAGTTGTGTTAGAATTTATCATTGTTTTACTGTTAAAAGTCTATATAAAACATCATATTTAAAATGACGTCATATCAAAGCCGACCCCCCCCCTTGCACATCACCTTACCGTCATTTTCAATCTGGACCCTCCCCCCCCTATTTTCAGATGACGTAATTTATGGACGACCCTAAGGATGAGATGGCTCAGTTATTTTCTGCTTCAATATTAGTCTTACAAAATGTTTTTGTTTCATAAGTTTTAAAATGTTTTCGTAGGATAAGTACTTCTTTGATATGTTCCACACCAGAAAGTAATACAATAATCAATTCTACTGTGTACTAATGAAATACAACATTCTTAGAACTTCAACACTACAAATTTCTTTCAGAAAATAAAAACTTCTTAACAGACTATTAAGTTTGGTAGTAAATAAGAAATATGATCCTTAAAATTCATACTTTTATCCAAAACTAACCCAAAATACCTTATAGTATTTGTTTGCTGAATTTCAGCAAATTTTTTTGTCACATTGTAATTCTTTGGAGATACAATTTACACATCCTATACTATAATACGAGGAGTGTCTGAAGGGATGTGTGTTCCACAATCTCGAAATCCACAATATTAAATTTAGTAAGAAATCTGCATTTTTTGTACAGAATTTGATTGAGGCAGATTGTTGGAATAGCAAGGCTCGACTGTATGTAAAATTAATTAACTAAACATTATTATTTCTGTGATTAATTATATTTAATTCTCTCAACAGGTGCCGCATCCAACCCGTGATCAAGAGATGGCAGA
The DNA here is from genome assembly GCA_030545055.2 of Neoaliturus tenellus. NCBI lineage: Eukaryota > Metazoa > Arthropoda > Insecta > Hemiptera > Cicadellidae > Neoaliturus > Neoaliturus tenellus. Next base: position 40,926,634 of record CM061534.1, read on the forward strand.
AGGGTTCAAGCATAGTATCTTTGGAGAGTTTGATGAAACGGGGAAATCCATTGAGGAACCTGAGATGAAATTTCTACCAGAGGTGAAGTTTTAGAATTTTATTTTTAGTAGACTCTTAAATATCCCTGTTAGAAAAATCGGGACCAATGATCTAAAATTTTTCAAGTTAAAAGTTCTAATGTTTTAGTGCTAAACCATTTATTGTATGATACCAGAGGGTGACAGCACAAGGGGTTTTACATGAGTTGTGCACTTTTCGAATCGTGTGTAAAATCAATTGATAATCTATACTTATTTAACGCACTAGGGGGTTTTTTTGGGTAGAGAACTCCTACAGTTTTCAAGTTTTGGTGTCGTTGGATAGGGCTTTGTGGGTAGTTGTTTCCACCAAAAATTAATGAGAATCGGGCTTAAAATAAGGGTGCTATACACAAATTAAATTTGAAATTTTCCCATTAGAAAAACATTGAGATTGATTTAAGCATTTTAAATATCTGTTAACGTACAGCTGTAGTTTTTTGTGATCAATGATATTCACAATATTTGATTGCTCGGATGTCATTGATTTTGAACTAAATGTACCGGTTGTACTGTATCAAAACAAATTGCTCGATTTCGAGCAACACATAGACTATAGTAAGATGCACGAAAATAGTCCGATGGAAATTTTAACAGCTGTGCCCCCCCTCACCCCCTCTCGCCCTGCAATGTTTTCATTTTTTGTTATGTTTACCATGTGTAATACAGTATAAAAATGTGTTTTAGAATAAATCTGGCAACAATGCATCGACTCTCATCGGACTATTTTCGTGAATCCTACTATAGTAAAAGATTCATCCACATTATGGGGATCAGAAATGATGCTTGAAACCACAGTTGCCTTTTTGATACTGTTGAGGGTGCAATTCACTGAAATCAGGCCCGTACCTAGGGGAGGGCATGGGGGGCACGTGCCCAAGGCGGCAGATTTTAGAGCAGCAACTGGGGCAACAAAATTTTATATTAAATTTAAAAACATAAAAATACAAAAATAAAATAAAAAATTTTAAAATCAATGAATACATTTTTTATTGTTAGCTGTTACCACTCAATTACATTGAGTTGCAAGAGGCGCGTACTGTACCTGTAAACGCGTGCACTACGTTGGCATGGCACAGACGGCTGCACAGCCCGCAGTTTTTAAATGGTACTAGCGGACATCCGGCACCCGTCCCGGATGTTCGTACCTTCCGTCAAAAGAGATCAGTATTTGAGGAAAGTTGGTTGAATAATATGAGGGATAAGTGGTGATAAATTTCATTTCAAGAAAAAATAAGGAAATACAGGGTGTTTCAGAACTCCCTACCAATATTTTAGGGCATTGTTCCTGGGTTAAAAACATATCTAAATATCATATTTAAATTGTCCGGAAGTCTTAAGTTACTCACACAGCCGCCATTTTGTTTTTTACACATAATAATTTTTATTTCCCTAACGGATGTTTGTATTCAGATCATATTTGGTATAAATCTTTATTATACCAATGTACGTTCCCAAGAAAAAAATTAATTTTTTCCATTGTATATTTTCAAAATGGCGGCCATTAAAAATTTTCAAACTCAAATATCTCAAAATCGGTAAATTTTATAAAAATTTTACAAGACACAAAAAAGTTGCCAAATTAAGATACCTAACCAATGGTGCCAAGTTTGTAAGGATCGAACAACAAATAACAGAGTTATTGCGATTTTTCTTCATAAAAACGTGGATTTTGCATTGAATTTAATGCAAATAAGGCCATTTTAACAGCAATTTCAATGTTTGTATGAAGAAAAATCTCAATAACTCCGTTATTTGTTGTCCGATCCTTACAAACTTGGAACCATTGGTTAGGTAATTTAATTTGGCAACTTTTTTGTGTCTTGTAAAATTTTTATAAAATTTACCGATTTTGAGATATTTGAGTTTGAAAATTTTTGAGGGCCGCCATTTTGAAAATATACAATGGAAAAAATTAACTTTTTTCTTGGGAATGTACATTGGTATGATAAAGATTTATACCAAATATGATCTGAATACAATCATCCGTTACGGAAATAAAAATTATTATGTGTAAAAAAGAAAATGGCGGCTGTATGAGTAACTTAAGACTTCCGGACAATTTAAATATGATATTTAGATATGTTTTTAACCCAGGAGCAATGCCCTAAAATATTGGTAGGGAGTTCTGAAACACCCTGTAGAATAAGATAAAAACAATATTTCTATAATTATATTATTTTCGACTATTAATGTAATACGTGATAATAATGCAACGCGATCCTAATCAGCAAACATTATCGGGATAGGGACCCAAACTCTTGGATCTCAGACAGTCTCGATTGCTGCTTTCTGGGCACGGAATTCACAGGAAGTTTTAATGTGGAGTCATGAACGCGGCCGAGGATTTGTCTGGAGTAGGTGTAGGGATGTAACTATTTTTAGTTGCTACCTCACCCCAAACGAGGCCATCCAAGACTTCCGCGACAAGATCAACCGTCCGGAGAAGAGCAAAGTGAATACCTGGGCGACGTCGTTTACGATCCATGAGGTTTGGGTTACAAAGTTGTGACCTAGAAACTCGGCGCCCGCTCTCCACCTTCCATAATGGAGGGCGCCACCATGGAGAGGATTGTCACTGTCCTGTTTCCTGAACATCCACAGCGACCGCTGGTTGACTTTGAGCGGGTGGAGGACGTTTCGCTCTTCACCATAGAGGAGTTGGAAACCTCTATTCTCACCCTGAAGAGCAACAATTAAGATGTCTTTTTCTTTAGCCCCGTCTTAAAATATTTTTTATCTACATAGTCTGAATAATTGGATAGGGATTGATTCATCTGATGCATTCTTGTTTGTTTTCAAAATACATCGCCGACAAACTTATCCAAATAATACACGGGAAACTTTTTTAACATTTATGTAGCTTTTGGGTCATGTAGTAATGTAAATCATATGGAAATAGGAAAACCTAAACATAGCCTATATTACATTTTGTTGGATGTGATTTCAATTCTTATGTTTTGTCTCTAAATAGTAGTTTTCATCACTAGGATGCAAAGTAGTTTTTTTCTGTGCGTAGACCCCCTATTACATAGCCTCGGCAGGATTGCTAGGTGTGCTCCTTTCTAATCTGCTGTCGCCGCGCTGCTCCGCCCTGGCTGAGGCAGGTGATGTACTGAATCCGCACACCTTCCGTTTATCGCCCTTGCATCAAACCCTAGTCAAGCCGTCATTAAACAGCTGTTACCCCAAGCTATACCGATTTCTCACTGTACTGTATTACCTTGCATTCCGTATTAAATAAGTAATGTATATATGAAACAATTAAAAAATTACTTGAAAATTAAAAACATAAATCACTAATAAAATTTTTAAACTGGCAAAAATGAATACCAGATCAGATGTTCAAAATGAATGCATGAAAATTCGGTATGGTGAGAAAATCGGTACAGCTTGGGATGACACATGTACTCTGATCTGGTATTCATTTTTGCCCATTATAAAATTTTACTAGTGATTTATGTTTTAAGTCTTCAAGTGATTTTTAAATTGTTTCATCCATACTTATTTAATATTCCAAGGTTTTATTTTTTGTAACTGTAAAAGTTTCAACTGATTTTCAAATTTTTTGGTGTCATGGAGGGGGTGGCAAATTAAGCTTTGCCCCCCCCCCCCCCCCTTCACTAATCTCCTAGTTATGGCCCTGACTGAGATAAGTAGTCATCCCTATCAAGCGCACAGCAAATGATAAAAAATCTTATCTCAACTTAATTTTGTAGTTTCTATACTTAACATAATTTAATCATATTGTTGTATAAATAATGGTCAAAGATATTGTATATGATTTGATACACATTCTCTTTAAAAGAAGGGACGGGTTCATCATACATTGGTCCATTCCCAATACTGCAATTAGGAATTCTTAAATGTAAATAAACTTCTGTAAAAAGTTGGACGGCACCATCTATAATAAAAGAGTTACTGAAACAAAATTATCAAGAACTGTGATTGCTCTTTGAAGTATCACTATATCACTATTTTGAGACACATAGTGGGTATTTTAACCTGAATATGAATGAGAGATGAGTGTAGGATGATTGTGGCGCAATCTTTAGTCTTGTTACTGACTAAGGTCGACATTCTCCTTAGACAGGACTGTTAATTAATAGCCCAACAGCCAATGGTATCAAGGGACCTACAGTTTAATGTGGGATCCAAGCCACAATTTCGACCTCACCTATGCGAATTGGTCTAATTATAAGGATGGCCTTTATAGATGAACTAGTATTCACTAGTGCGGACGTTAATCCCCAGCACCAGGGAATATCCCATCCACAAGCCATCGCTCAACTATCCACAATTTGTGGCATCCAAGTAGCTGAATATAAAGTGTAATTTATATATTATATATTTATATATTATTAAATATTTATATGTTTATATAATTTAAATATAAAGTGAAGATAAATTAAAAACACATTTAGTTTTGTTAGAGTTTAATTTTAGCTTTCCTTACAGTCACATTTAGGAGAAGAAAAAGTAGAAGATGATGGTTCCAGCGAAGAGAATTCCAGTCCTGATCAACGGGACTCTGAAGACTCGGAAGATTCAGAAGATTCAGCGAGGGTTCGAATAAAATCAATTTCGGAGGTAATTAAGAAATTGTAAAACATTTTGTGAAGTTTTCAAAATTGTTTAAAACTTTATTACACCTGTGTTTATAATGTAAATCAAGATTGTATTTTGAAATCTTAAATCTCTCAAAGGACGCTAGGAGGTTGATAGACAGCGATAGAGAAAAAAGAAACAGGTTCCGTTACCTGCTGATAAGTCGAGCCCCAATGAATTCAATGAATATTTTGCAAACATGGGTAAGCAAAAACTGTCTTTGATAACAGAACATTTGCTACAGTCACTGACTAATGTAAATTGTCCCAGTACACTCTGATTAAATCCCACTGAACCTCGAGAAATTTATGAGATAATAATGAGTATGAAAAATTCAAATTCAGCCGGTTATGATGGAATAACTCATAGAGTTATACTTCATTGTGCAGTTTCAATTGCTTATCCTCCCTCAGAAATTGTAAACTCATCATTTTCTGAGGGTTTATTTCCGCAAGAGCTTAAACACACCATAATTCGTCCAATTTTTAAAGATGGAAGAATATCTAGTCGTCCAGAAAATTGGTGTCCAATAGCAAATGTTTCAACCTTTTATAAAATTTACGAACAAGCAACTAGTAGACTGTTAAATTTTTTGCTTCATTTTAATTTGTTAAATAAAGATCAATATGGATTTGTTAAAGGTAAAAATACAACAGATTCCATGATTAACTTTGTTACAAAGGATCTTAGCACTGGACAAAAAATGTAAAACTGTTGGAATATTTTTAGATGTACAAAAAGCATTTGACTGCTTATATCACAATATGCTTTTTGAAAGGCTTTTTATGCTTGGAGTGCAGGGCCTGGCATTAGAATGGGTAAAATCTTTTTTACAATTTCGAACTCAAGTACTTAAAATTGAAAATATGCAGACGGATAGCTTTAATGCAAACTTTGGGATCCCCAAAGCTCTGTGTTGAGCCCAATGCTATATATATTATATACAGACAGCCTCAAAAAGAACTTCTCAAATCTTCAATTAACAATGTATGCGGATAACATAGCTATACTGTTCAAAAATAATTCTTTTCATAATTTAGAAATTGGGAGTTTTGTAGAATTAACAAATCTTTATCAATATCTAAACAATAATAACTTGTATATAAATCCAAATAAAAGTAACTGTATATTATTTTCAGGTCAAAGAACCATTGATATTGAACCACAGATTTTTATGAATGATTTTGAGCTTTTGTTCTCTCCCGAAAGTAAAAACCTTGAACTAACACTCAATGAAAATTATTCTTGGGCACCTTATATTAACACTCTTTGCTCTAAATTGTCATCTAAATTATTTTTACTAAATAGATTCGCTAAATTCATAAATCCATTTCTAATTTGATTGATCTACGCCGCACTTAAAGAGTCGCGTTTACGGAATCATACTTTGGGGATCCGCATCCCAGAGTGCTCTTTTGCAAATTTTCAGACTGAAAAAGAGAGCTATTCGAATAATGGCGGGTATAAATAGACGCACTTATTGCAGAGAATTTTTTTAATCTTTTAAAATTTTAACATTGGCATAACATTATATTTATGAAACTTTAATTTTTTACATGTATAATGATGCATAATTTGTAATAGGCACCGACGTAACATCCACATAACACAAGACACCGTTTTCAACATAGACAAACTCTCCACAGATTGGCAATTTAGATTCACTCCCCCAAAATCTTGGACCAAAATTATTTAATAAACTCCCGGAACAGATCAAATTGCTTGGCGACCCTAAATTATTTTAAAACAAACTAAAATCATTTCTTATGGAGAGAGCTTTTTACTCAGTGGATGAGTTTTTTTCTAACGAAGAAATTTTTGTGGCACACAGTATCTGTTTTGTTTAATGTTAATTTATTTTTTAAGGTTATCTTGAAGAATTTATGTTTAATATGTATATATATGATGTTTGCTATACAATTGTATTGATTGTCACACGCAATAAAGGATTTTGAATTTGAATGTTTGCCGCGGAAGATCGTGTCACTGTAAATTGGTTTTAATCACGCCTATGCTATGCAGAAGTCTATTCATGTTGTGTTATATAGAGCCAAGAAGGTCTATAATCAAACTATAGTAGGATTCACGAAAATAGTCCGATGAGAGTCGATACATTGTTGCCACATTTATTCTGAAACACCGTTTTATACTGTATAACACATGGTAAACATAACCACAAATGACAACATTGCAGGGCGAGAGGGGGTGAGGGGGGACACAGCTGTTTAAATTTCCATCGGACTATTTTCGTGCATCTTACTATAACTGAAGAACTCAAGAGATAGCCACTATAAGATGACTATACTATGCATTCATAGAAATTCTCTTAGAGAGTGGCAGAAAGAGGCCAGTGGAAAATGATAAAAAATTGAAGGAGGAAAACTTGTGGTGTCTTATCTAAAAACAGTAAAAAATCTAACAAAAAATTTATTTTTCCAAATAATGAAGACACTTCCAATGTTGATAGAAACCAGACTGAAACCAGACTGTTAATAGTTTAGAACCTATGATGTTGGGTTTCACACAAAAGGCAACCAAATCTCCCATGTCTTTTGAGTTTGACGTAAATTTGTACAAGTTCAATGTGAATGAATAGACATTAATGACTTATTCATATTTGCCCCCTGGATTGATGAAAGACTTAATAAAAGTAGGTTTACAATACCTTTCCGTCTTCAATCCATATGATTTGTCTAGATGACTAGTTTCGGGACTGTTATCCCATTATCAAATCTGTCGTCAAGAGTTAAAAGTTAAAAACACTGTCATTTCCGTCAATTTTAAATAGTACATAACACTTAACACATAACACAGACACGACGAACGAACAAAAAGAAACATTTAAACCGCGATCATACGTGTGGCCGGCCAAAGACGAGCCCAGACTGCCTACATTAATGACATTTTAATTAAACAGTGATTTAATTGATTACAAGCCTATGCCAATCCATTACAGTTAATATTAAGGACAAGTTTTGTATTTAACACTCTCTGAGTATTAAATGTTTTTTATTAAAACCTAAAATTGTATATCTTGATTCTTCGACAATAATCTACACCATAGTCCGTTGAACATGTTAATAAAATTATTAAGCTATTACATTAACTCATTATGTAAATAATCATATTAGTCGGTAAATGGTGTTAAATTTTGCACAATTTGTTTCAAATGCCTTAAGCCCTTAAGTTTTAACTCTATTTGAGCCCGAATATCTACCCACGACATTGCTCAATGCCGCCTCGCGGCCGTAGCGCTAGGCGAGTTTAATGGCATCAGAGTTTTACAAGAATCATATTTTAAAACTAACTAATCAAGATAGAGATAGACTCTTAACTTGTTTCTAAAAGTAATAAGGCATATCTCATCTTCTGTGGTTTTAAAATTTTTAAATAAAATTTCTCATTTCATCTGTCTAAAATCATCTATTTTTGTCGATTCTTAACTAAAGTTTTTCATTACTTTTGATGAAATAATTTCAAAAGTGTAACAGAGGAAAATTAGTACTGTTATTCTTCTTTAATATGACACCTTACTTATAGCTCTTGGCTGCATTTAGCTGAAGATAACACGATTCTAAGAAAAACCCTTGCATTTGGGTGGCACGCCAGGGGTGGACCGGAGCCTTAAAAAAGTTACTCTAAGATGTTTTGGGTAAAAATAAAAATATCAATCTATACTTATTTATTAAGCTAAGGGTTTTTTTGTCTTGAGAACTCGTCCTACAATTTTCAACTGATTTTCAAGTTTTTGGTGTCGTTCGAAAGGGCGTGGTCTGTAGTCGTTTCCGCAAAAAACTGATGAGAATCGGACTGAAAATAAAGGCGCTATCCACCATTGAAATCTCAAAATTTCTCATTTGAATAACTTTGGGATTGAATCAAGCATTTTTAACATCTGTTAATAATCAGCTGAAAATACGTGTAGTTTTTGTTAACTAAAGAGATTCACAATATTGGATTGGTCGGATGTCATTGATTTAGAGCTAAAAGTAACATTTGTATTGTATTAAACTAAATTGCTCGATTTTGAGCAACATGTACCGGTATACTAGTATAGTTTAATGTACTAGATAAAGTTTCTAAAAAAAACATCATACATGTTTATTTTATTCATGAATTATTTACTGCACTTTTTCAAAGTTCAAAAAGTTTTAAGTTGTCGAGTATTGGTTCATTCAACACAAGAGTAGCTGGTATTAACTAAAATAAACAAACTAAAGACAAAGTCTCTGTTTAAAATTTCCCATTATAACTGAATGAACACATATGTTAAATAAACTCAGAAAAAAAGTCGCGTGGAGGTCTATTGAAGCTGAACTTGCTGAAATGGAAGAGACTGAACTTACACCCTCTTCAACATTGCTATTAGAATGTACTAAGCTGGGCCAGAGTGTATTTCAAATACTATAGCAAGTAACACAAAATTGACTTTCTTTGAAAGTCATACAGCTGTTTAGGTATCATACTAAAAGTGTTCATTCATAATAACTTTTTATGTTTCAGACTTGGAAGAATAAGAATCCAGTAGAAATTAAAAAGTCGAAAAGCCAAGAATATGTGCCGAGAACCGCAGAAAAAGATTACGCTTGGGGAAATACACCCCTGAAAAAAAACGCAGACGTATACCAGTGTGACTTCTGTGAAAGGAATTTTAAGAGCAAAAGGTTACTAACTTATCATCTTTTTTCGAAGCATTTGGTATCAGACGAATACAAATGTGAAATTTGTGGAAAATCGTTTTCTTGGCGAAGCCATCTTATTAGTCACCTGAAAACACATGATAAAAATAAATTCAAGTGTGACGTTTGTGGAAAATGCCTTGCTACTGAAGTTAGCCTAAAAAATCATGGACTTAGACACACAGATAAAAAGAAATTTTCGTGTGAAATATGTGGGAAGAAATTTAAGCTCAAGAAGAGCCTGGCTGCGCATAGCTATGGACATATGGGCATGCCGGGATTTATTTGTCCTATCTGCAAAGCAAGATTCGTCCACAAGCAAAATCTACTTAAACATGAGGAGCTACACAAAGAAAAATTTGAATGCAAAAAATGTGACAAGCAGTTTTACCACACACACAGAGGTCCTCGCAAGAAGAAGATTAGCGGTTCACACATTTACACCAAAATTTAAGTGGATTTTTCAAATTTAGCGTTTTTACTTTTTGTTACATTAAAAAATAAGCATTTGTGATGCACACAAAGGTTTGAGAAAATAAAAATTATTCCATTGTATTGTTACTTTAATTTTGCCTTAGCTACATAAACTAAATCTCTCCAAACACACTTTTCTTACCAAAAAGCTGTAATTTTCTTATGTTAAGTATTTATGGAGAAACATACTCCTCATGTTTTTCTCATGGATAAAACAAACTTAAGTTATTCCTGTGACCTTCAGAATTGAAATATCTAAAATCCAAAAACCTTAATGCAAAACTATGAAATAAGACAGTTTTTGACAACTTAAAGATTAAAATTGGCCCAGAAGTAAAAAATTCGCTTGAACAAAAATTGCTTCACGTAAAGTTTTTAATAATGATTGACATTCAAATTTTTTATTCTGTTATTTTTGTTCTGTAGCAAATATTTTTTTTAACGATTCAAAAAGGTTTACAATGATTTTTCCTTGAGTTTTGTTGTGGGGAAAAAATTATTTGGTTCAATTACAAAATATCACGCTAAAATTTGGAATAAATGCCTTAAATCGATGGTAATATAAAAATTATGGGTCCTGTAATTTGGACCACTTCTCCCACAATAATTTGTTTGTAATCCTCTGTAATGAAATTAGTTTCGCAGGATGAATGCATCTGGCCAATTAAAAAGTTTTCTACTTTGAAAATATGTTGTTAATTAGTCATGTAAAAATCAAACATTTTGAGTGCTAGTTTTATCCTTTAGTACCAGGGGGACCGAGCTTATGCTCGGTAAAATTATTACTTTCGTTCTGACACAAAGCTCGTTCGCTCCGCTCACTCGCCCTCTTCCGTTTTAAAGACGAGCTTGTTCGCTTCGCTCACTCGCTTGGGTGCTGCACTTTGGTATAATTTTCTTAAACTACAGGTTAAAGATGTAACACATTGGTTTATATCTACAGTTATCAGCTGATTTTTGTTCAATTAATAAAATCTCCATAAGGATAACATGGGATCTTTGAAGTGCTCCAGCACGAAAACCGGATTTTTCCCAGACATGGGACCAGTTCCAATCGATTTCTGGTGGCCAAAACCCCCATATTCTATAAAAAAATCAAAAACCCTGGAGCGAAAAAAAAAACTTTGCCCGGACAAACGGAGCTTGTTTTAGAGTATAAGATATCATGGTACATTTTTTTAGGCCAAAACTGCTCAGGAGTAATTTTAGAGGGTTAAAATAATATGCATTTTTATTTTAACAATAAATAATTTATAATTTATGTAATTATAAATTACATGCCTTTGAATCTGAAGGTAGCCGGTTCGATCCTGAGAAAAGTTAGTACTTTTTGATGGTTCGATACTGGACCCAGCTGCCTTTGGTCATTGGGCTATTAATTAATGATCCTGACAAATGAAACAGCTGATATTTGTCAGTAACAAAGCTACACCTCATCTGATCCATCACAATCATCACACTCATCCCTTCAGTCATACTCACTTTAAAATACGCACCACAGAGTGCGTCGGTGTTTCAAATAAAGTATCAAAGTATTAAAGTATCAAAGTATGCAAAACCATCAATAACGGAACACTTCTGCACCAGTTACCAACCACTAAAAATATGTATTTTGCAGAGTTAATTTATTGAATTTAACATTTGAGACATGTTATTAAATGCATCAAAAAACGTATAAATTATTGAAACGTATAAACACCTTGAAGTATTAGTTGAAGAAGCGGGACATAAAATAGCAATACAGTAGACTCCCTCTTAACCGGCCACCTCGGGACCAGGCCGCAGCCGGATAATGAATTGGCCGGTTAAACCGATGTTCATTTAAGAACGCCATCCCACAATTTTATATAACCTAAATATAATTATTACTTGAAAAACAATCTTGAATACATTACTGTATATGATTTATAGCTAATATCCACCAACCATGAAATTCACAACAAACGTACACTAATAATAATTCGTTTCTTTATTGTGGTCCACTGGATAGTAGGCCCAAACACATTGACTTTCGGTGGCAGTCACTTCCGCCCAGGACATTATAGTTTAATTGGTTTGGGAGCGTCAATATGAAATAAAGTTGAATTAAATGACACATTAGATAAGAAAACTTAGTTTCCGGCAAAACGCGGCCGGTTAAATCGATGTTGAGATAAAAAAATGGCCGGTTAAAAAGATGTTATTTTGTGTCAGAGTAGGCCGGTTAAAGCGGAGACCGGTTAAAAGGTGGCCGGTTAAGAGGGAGTCTAATGTAATAAAGACATATTAGGTTGTGTTTTCTTTCCAGTGGTTGGATATTGAAATGAGTAGCTATTGAATTGCTAATGTAACACTATTCTAAAAGTAGTCCAAGGAACACACAAATAGACAAAACAAACAAGATCCAATAAGCGACCACTCAGCTAACTCACAGCAACATTTACACGACCCGTATCAAGGGCTCATGAGTCAAACTAGGCAACCGCCTAGGGCAACACTTTCCCTTGTGGCGGCAAAAATTGAAATAATAAAAAATTGGCCTATGGTTTATGATTTACAATGTAGATGATTTAAACTTACTGTAATCTGTTAACCTGTCAACATAATTAATATCTTGATTATAATAAAATGTTAAAATAATAATAATAATAATAATATAACATTTATTCCTCTGACAATATTTAACGTTGTATGGGAATGTACATAGTTTGGGGAATCTACGCAATTCCTTTACTTTGTTTTACAATTTAAACATTTCATTGCCAAATTTTATTTCACTAAGTCTTTTCAATTATTTTTCCATAGTATTCCTTAATCCTTCTTTCTTCTATAAAATGCTGTCAATTTGATTTGTTGTGAACTTTTCAATTTGGTTTCAAAGTGGGTTATGCAAAAAATCCAAGCTGAGTATAGTAGTCAGAATTGGGAGCTATTCACCCTTTCCATATTATGCCAATGGTTCATCGTTTTGTTGCACCAATGAAAGGATAATTCCATGTTAAACATTTCTAAGTGGTTTACAAACCTTTATCCTCTTCAATCCTATGAGTAACTTGATGGGTTACCACGGTTTCAGCACCATTGTGCCATGATCACACCTCGGACTAAGTATAACTGGACCGAGCCCTGCCATGCAAAACTGAACTAAAAAACGTGGAAGTCTGGAGCCTGACGGGTGGCAAAAGGATCCGAAGTCGCGGGACCCGAGCGAAGAACATCCAAACAGCGCTTCATGTAACCTGACATTTAAGGCATTCGGAATGAAAATAAAAAGGTTAAAGTTATATTAAAATTTCCATTATGAATTGTGAATCGAATTGTATGGATTTAAACTTTAAATGGTCCACTATTATTTTTTATTATTAGGTAAACCAAAAATTCTTTTTAGTTTGTCTTAATTAGTGACACAACAAAGTAGTATGCGAGAAAGTTTCTTATTTTCTGGTCAAGCAAAAAGTGTCCGCGAAGAAGTTGTAGACGGCATTCTAAATAATTTTTTTTTTTATCTCAAGTTATCAAGTTTTCTTTTCTAACATTAGCAGTTTCTGCTACAGATAATATTTTATTTCAGGGGATTCGGCGCGAGCGCTGATTCATGGATACCTGCGAGTTTGACGCAAGAGCGCGAACCACACAACAGACACAATACCGTGCTATAAATAAATCCTATCCTCTGGTAAAAATATAAAAAAAATCAGTCAGTATTTAGGACATTGTGAAGAGGGGATGTAGTTGCTAATGCTGTTTGTGATCAGTTTTTAGTTATGGCTATATAGTTTTTAGTTATAGTTTTTTAGCTATGGTAAAATCTTGTGGATTTAATTGCACTAACCAAGCTGACGGACAGAAAAAAGACCTGTCATTTTTCATGTGGGCTATTACATAATTTTCGTTTTAAACAACATAGTAATATTTTTTAATATATTTCAAAGAACATGTTTTTAGCGAATTTCCCATAAGGAATAAGCTATTACCGTAGGTCTCATGGTAAGACCATGTTACTTTTTCGTTTTGAGGTGCCCAGAGACCAAAAATAATAGTCATTAAAATTTATATATATATATATATATATATATATATATATATGTATTTATATATATATGTATATATATATGTGTCCCTAGACACGATAACTCTCGTAAAAATGGTCCGATCGACACCAAATTTGGTAGAGATGTGTAATGCTACGTTTATTCGGATGAGTTCGAAAACCAGACATATCGACCTACCGGAAGGGGTTGTTTTGGGGGGTTTTGTACCCCAAAAACGGGTTTTTTGCATTTTTCATATGTAAATTGTAAGAATTTTAAATATTTATTTTGACCATTGGATTTAGCTCAAAAAAACACACAATTTAGTATTTTGAAGCTTTGCTCTATCTCCAATGGTTACCGAGATATTACAAAGTCTAAAGACAGTACATTGTCTTTTGGGGCTCCAATGTTAATCTTATGGAGAATAAGGATGTGTTAATATTTCACTTATTAACCAATATTTTTGGATGAAACTTGGTATTTAGCTTCATGTGGTTGAGATTCATCCATTTAAGGTAAAAAATCTAGGTTTTTGTACTTATCATGGCAGCAAACCTGCATATTCTTTTCCTATGTTAATCATATGGAGAATAGGCAAACTCTTTTATTTATGGACAGATATTGATGAAACTTACTATTTGGCTTTATATGGTCGAAATAAATTTTTTCTATGCTAAAAACCTACTTTTAGTGTCCCCCATGGCAGCATACCTGCACACTCTTTCCCTATTAGGAGAATAATAGACATTTATTTCCCTATTAATGAGCACGTGATGAAATTTTGTTTACAAGTTTAGCTGGTCAAAACTAATATTACTAATTTGGAAATTCGCTGAGTACGCAGGTCTGCTGCGACGGGGGGTATTTATTACATATGATTTATTGTCAGGAAATTGCAATCGAGATTGTCACGTCAATATTGTTTAAATGTAATTTTGTTAAGAGATTATAGTAAAAATGAAAGGTACGTTGCTTTGTAAATTTGGTTACTCTTAAAAGTAAGTAAAGATGTATTGCTCATTGTCAAACTTTTGGACTCAATATTGTTAACAATTGTAACCAAACGCAAATATCTTTGAATTTTGTAAACAAGATAGCATTGCTTGCATGCATGAACTGGGGATAAGGGTTTTACAAAACATCCATCGGTCGAAGAATATGGGATTGACCCTCATTGTATAAAATTAATTAAGATGATAAGTTTAATCAAAATTCGCCTCCATGTGATAAAGGTAATAAGAGCTAAACCTGATGGCAAGTGAGCATAGCGAACGAGCTAAACCTGCCAGTGGGTGAGCGTGACGGTAAGTGAGCGTAGCGAATGAGCCAAACCTGATCGTGAGTGAGTGTAGTGAAATAGCTAAACATGACATACCAAGCGAAGCCGCAGGAAAAAGCTGGTATAGTATAAATCTCCTCCTTTAAAGTTTAGATAAATTATAACAAAGGCCTACTGTAATAATTTCTATGAAACACTGACACACTGCGGTATGCACTTAAGTTGATTCATATCAAATATGTCTTGGGCCTATAGCGCGTCTTATATTGTCTTATTGGCATTTTTTTTTTCAAATGTCTCTAAACATGCTTTGTCATTGAGAAGAGACTTAAAACTATTCTTGAATTTTACTAATTTTATGAAATTTTTTTTCTGGAAATACCTGGAAAATACTTTTTGGGCCCGAAAACTTTTGTTTTAATTTTTCTACCAGTTCACCATGGAGTTTAAATTCATGAAATAACTGCGACAAGCTACAGTCTCCAATGCCATTTTATTGATATCGATTTTGTAAATCTTATTTTAGGGTAGGTACATTTTAAAATAGGATGAACCTTTATTTTGAAACAAAGCTTCTCTAGTAGTAAGTTATTTTTACGCTATTCTGGATCTGATAATTGGAAGGAGATTATCGAGATTGCGGATGAAGGCCAGTTGAGGTAATATATGCAGTTATTGCATGACTGTAGGGCCTTGGCGGTGAGCACTCATCCGAAACCTAAAGTTGTTCAACATTGTAAAGGCTAGTCCCCTTCTAACCTGAGAGTTTGTTGGAACAGTGAACCTACCCTCCCTCTTAATCAGTTTTACTTTTAAAATATTCACTTTTAAGTTAAAAAAAAAAATATTTTAAGCACACAAAAGTGTGCTTAAACTCATACTTAAGGCCTATTCAAATATATCTGTGTCTTAAAAAAATCACTTTGTTTGCCAGTTAAAATAAGCAAATTAAAGAAAATGTAATTGATGAATATCCTCTAATTTTCTTTCTAATTTGTACTTTTTACAAATCTACCATTTCCAGGGTGTTCCAGGGTGGTCACAGAAGTCACCGAAAAGTCACCTTTTTCCTTTAAAAAGCAAGAAAAGTCACAGATTTTTGTATAAATTGAGAAAATAATGCGATTGTAAGCAAAAGTTTTGCTACTTTTACAATTTCCCCCTAAGTTTTCTAATTAGACCATGCAAAAGTCACTGACCCCCAAAAGTCACTGAATTTTGTATCTATTTGGGAGTAGACACCCTGATTACTCAATATAACTGTAAATTTTCTGATTATTTTTATTTGAAAATAAACATAAGCTGTAACTAGACAAGTATGATTCTTTTTTCCTCCTTTTTTTGAGCTTGAGTGCTTCGTAGGAGAAATCCACGCATAGAGTTAGAGTCGTATAGATGAGCAGAATCACATTATAATATACATCAGCCCCCAGGAATAAGCCCTACAGGCTTTCAAAATGTCAATGTTAATCTTATGGGAGAAGGGTTCCTTTAACAACAAACGCTAGCAAATTAAGAAGAACACATGTTCCAGTAATATAATGATATTTTTTTTTAACCAATTGGGTCCAGATAAAGTGAAATTTTGGTTGAATTTTGACCAGTGGGCGATCTTTAGTTGTAATTAACTTATCTGAATCCTTGTTAAAGTGCTTTTTCAAGTCTCATTCTACAACGCTGAGCCCACCGGTTTGGCCTCAATCGATGGGAATTCTCATTTGTCATCGGGAAACCGTCCAGCCAAACTGGAATTTTCGGATTTGCCCAAAACGTATGATGTCTCCTTCAGATTTAATATAAGTACCAGGTTAACCGAGCCTTGCTCGTTGGTTTTAATTCACTTTCGTTATAGTGTCGTGGTAATAAAACTATTAAATTTCCACCAACAACCAACTATACTTCTTCACAGTTAACAGCTGTTTCAAAAAGACTGCTTAACATTTATGTTCCTTTATTTTTGTATACCGTTCGTTGTTATTTCGTTACCAAAATTGCAACCCATAAGACCAATGTTAAAAACTACAATCATTGACTTTGTACACTACGTGAGTAGACTTCTCATAGCATAGGCGTGTGTGAAGCATATTGACGGTGGTGGGATCTCGTGCGGCCTCCATAGAAGTACACGTAACATATGATAGATACATCAGTATTACCACTCTTCTAAACCAAGGATGAAACATTTTATAACTGAAAGTTATGTTTATGTTTTGGTAAAATGTTTTGGCAGCACTGTAAATTCAGCTGAATAATAACAACATCGATGGCAGCGACTCTGGTGCGGCGTCCACCGAACTTCCAAATTTTTGCCTCAAACTAAATACATTGGATGAGAGGTTTATTCGCGTTAGTGTACATAGTCAATGCTACAATTTTAAAACTTAAAGTTAGACCAAATTTGATTGTTACTGGGATTGAGGCTGTTTATAAACTTATTTTTGGGCCAAAACACTCTTAAATACAAAGTTTAAGCAAATTCTACCCTCTAGATTTCGAGATCGTGGAACACACATCGCTTGAGACATTGCTCGTATTATAGTATAGGATTGTAATAACCGATTTGATCGGATTAAAAACAATCTCAAATCAGTCTTCACAGTTCTAAAAAGTACGGATTTTAATTTAAAGTCTAATTTTTAAGCTTAATATTGTAATATGAAATCTTACGAAACCTCATTATGGCAGTAGATAAAGTAGATAATTTTTAAAAATCTCCCTAAGTCTAAGTGTAATGCTATTTTATCCTGATCATCTCATTAGGTTGAAGAGTATGAAAGTTGTAAAGTTCTTAAGAAAAAAATCACGAAATTCTTATGAAAAATAATGCATTAATTTTTGTCGTATATGAATAACGTCTTCTATAAGTACTTCATGCAGTTCTAACAGTATTTGAAATTTTTGTGTGTCCTTTTGTTATTTACCCTGAAAATATATTTGCATACCAACAATGCGTGATCTGTATGGTCCATATATCCTAGTCCTAGATATCAACAACCGCACTCTATTAATGATGCAGAATTTGTTGCACACAGCATTGTGTTGCATAACAATTGTGAAAGTCATCCCTCCTTCACTAATGACAAAGTAATTACATTTCTTTTATTTTCTACAACACACATTTCATTTCATATGTCCAAAATTTAATAAGGACCAGCACTTCTTTAACAGTCCTAAGGAAAAGTTTGCATATGTCTTGAATTTTTCTCCTTGCCTAAATAGGTAATAAAGGATCATATTTTGGTTTTCAGGGTCTTTATTTGGTCTTTACCGTGTCCCTTTTACATCCTTGGACCTTTTTTACATCCAATTTAATTAATAGCATTTAATCCTAAAAAAAAGGTTTCCACACGGTTCCACAATAAATGGTTTTCTTTTTTAATTAGAATTAATTGAGGCATGAAAGAATTAAAGAACCTTATTGTTAATAATTGAACTTGACGGAAAACTTTCATCAAGGATCAGATAATAAAAAAGGATTTACAAAACTTCTTATTGTTCTTGTAATTTTTAAAATTTTTAACCTAACTTCTCTTTATTGTTTCATTCCTATTTAAAAATGAATTTACTTCCCAAAATTACTCATCTCTTTATTTTATAAACTAAATTACAAGTACTCTTTTGTTTTGGATTTGAATCGTTCTGATTCCCAAGGTAGATAGATCATTTTTGCTTATCTGATCCATAACTTACTTCAATCGTGAGCAGATTGCCCTTCACAGTTCTGGGTGGTCAATAAATCTTCTGTGGTAATTATCAAATAAGTCGAGACATTTATTGTTTGTAAACTTTGAATTATTTGTGAACAATTATGTAGTAAATTCATTTAAATAACTTATTTTAATCATTAAAATTTGCAACCATAGGGAAATTTCAACATTATGTTTGGAAACAAAAGATTTTTTCTATAGACTGTATAATCTACTTTAAATTCTTCCCTCATTCCAAATGTGTGTTTGGAAATTCAGTCTGTGCGTCTTAGATTTCAAATAGTTTATTTTGCTACAAAATTAATTAGTTCATAACTTAGGCTATATGCACAGTAGCACAATTTTTTTTAACCTTTTTAAAACTAACAATGGACTTGTTAAAAAGAAGTATCTTTTAATCCCATTAGGTTCATGTTTTGTTAGACATAATCCAGCAACTTTTTAAGGTTATTTTGAACTGGGATCTTTAAAACAACACATAAACTGAAAGAAGACTATTTATTGAGCATTGTGCAAAAATTTTCAACGTGCTGGGAAACTTGGCTGCGAACGTTTAGCTGGCCAAGTGTCGAGGCCGCGGGCGGAGATGCGTTCGCCGCGATCATCGATGACATGGCTGACTTTAAGCCCCAAGCACAACTAAAAAACCGTAAGACTTAGAAACGTTTATTTTTCACACAATATTCAGTAAACAGTCTTCTTCCAATTGGCGTGTTTTTAAGACCGCAGTTCAAAAATAACACAAAAAGACACAAATTTGTTGGGTACACTAATTATAACTATTTTAGGCATTTCAAATCACTTTTAACTCAATCTTAGAGTTAAATTAAGGAATTTTTTGAAATAGTTGCATTTGTCCCCTATATTCGCATGCACTCGCTTGCCTTCATTTGCATTTAGCGTGATAGCTTTCATGTCAAGAATTTCACAAATTATAAATGAACTTAGCTTTAAATGTTATCATAAAAAAACCGGATAGTGCCAAAACCGGACGTTCGACTAACAACCAGTTTTGCATAAACACAGCAACTACAAGGAGAAATGTCGGCTTCCGTTCTTGGCAATGAACCAAACGAAGACTCGGGCATTTGCCCTCTTTAGAGCAAATTAAGCGACATTTCCTCGGGGTAGAGAGAGACAAATACAAAACTGGTTTTCCCAATGAGACCTGACCAAGCGTGGTTCTGCCGCAAGACCAAGAAGAAAAGTAGAGAAGGAATCCCCTGTCTCAACCTAACCCGTTATCATTGTACGTCATCGTCCAGTAATCAGCTGATTGTTTCTTCAGTGCCGCGCTAATATCCGCAGAGTGCGTTTCGTTGTTTGAAAGTGAGGTTAGCTTATCAAGAAGGCACTTGCGATCTTTAGGATTCGTGTATATTTTTAACCCTACTAAAAATATAATTCAACGGGCTGATATGATGGTAAGTAATAATGTTTAAGGAATTTTATTTTAACAGTAGTAAAATTACTGTATTGCAAAATCTTGACCTATTTGATTGTTTAATCTTAGTGACCATGATAGTTGATCGTAAATAACTTGATAATAAGTTCAAAGTTTATTGAACAAAAATAGCTTTTTATGTAATTTTTTTGTTAATTAAAATTTTTAATTATTTATAAAAACAAACTTTATTGATAACTAAGGTTTCAGGTGTATAAGGAAGAACTGATTCATATTCAGTGCGTTCCATCAATTTCATTTCCTATAAAGTTTTCTGTATTCTAACGCCAAAACTATTTTTTCTTACATTAACGTTTTATTTCATACTTTCTTGATGAACTTTGTATGATTTTTGTCGGGGACGAGAAATAAACTACTCATAAAATAGTTTCATGATAACTTTATCGTCACCCTATACAACTTATTAGGCTACTCTCATGATTTTAATTAAATTAAGGTATTGTAAAATATTTAACAAAATGCTTCACTTTAATTTGATTTTGATTGAAATAAATCATTTTCCATTATTTATCGTTTTTTTTTTTTTTTTTTTTTTTTTTTTTTTTTTTTTTTTTTTTTTTTTTTTTGTAAAAATTAACTATAATAGCCTATAAGCAATTGTATAAATAATTGATGAAACAAATAAATTATACAGGTAAAAATTTGTAAATATGATTTTAATTGGCATTTACATTAATGGTAATTAATTTATTTTGCAGTTGCCGTTGATAATGTTTTTGTATTTTCATAAATTGCCTCTCCTCAAATGAGAATAGTAAAAGAGTTTTATTAGGTGAAACGAAAATAGTCTTTTGTTTCATGGTTCTATTCTGACGATAAGCACAAAACAAATAAACTTGTCTATATAACCAAGCCCAAGACAGCAAAAGAAACTAACTTAAAATCAGAGTTTACGCTAGGTACAGTAACTACTTGCATATCTGGCGCTTAGCGAAGAAAAATCATTGTGTTACATAAATAAAATAATTATGTTAAACTTTTAAATCCACTATCAGAGTTAATGATGGTATTGTTTTTTTTTCCGTTTTAACTTGTGATTTTCAGTACATATGATGGGGTAAACTTGTAAGGGGAACTTGTCCATTCCCCTCTAACTCACTCCTACAACAAACTTGTTCGCTTTGCTCACTCGCTTGACCAGAGCTTGCTTAGCTCGGGTTAAAATTTTTATGAACCACAGGTTGAAAGTGTATTTCCAACAACGTGAAATTTATTTTCACAATCCTATAGAATGATTAAAATATTTATATATACGGTATTTGAATTTTTGTATTAATTAAAACTTATAGGCACTCAAAACATTGTAAAACCCATATCATTTCTTACTCATTTTTGCAGCATCATTCATTGCATTGTTATGAAACATTTGAGAAGAATCTTAAAAGCAGTGCTATTCAGTGAAACCGGTTTCTTGGTTAGCAGCTTCCAGACATATCTGACGTCCTGGTCCTAATTTGCTGTAAACATCAGCAAGTTGTTCTGATAATCATAGAGCAGTGACTGCCGGCTCCTTAGCCTTGACCCCTGAACTGACATGAGCAGCGAAAAGAATATTTAATCTAGCTTTTGTCATATAATTAATATTCAACCGTCTGAGATTAGGTTTGTACAAAATTTGTACCTTAATTTGTGGATAGGTGCCTACGTCATGTAATTTGGACAAGTTTTTAGAGGGCATTTCCTGTAACAAAGCTCATTGCAACTTCTTGTTAATCAATTTTTTAATTGTAAATTTCTATTTTTAACCATTCCTAAAAGGTGTTATGCATTACGCACATAACTTTATAACCATTAGAGAATAAACTAGCAATAACCCAAATTAAACTTTTAACATTTAATCAAACATAATTTATTTTTTTACATAAATGCACTCACTTTTCATTTGATATTGAAGACAAATGTGTCAGAAACAGAGCTTTAATAGTAAAAATTTGTAGCTAGAGATTTTTTTATGGTCATAGTTAATGTTCAAACCCACCACTTTGGAATTTACACACTTTTTGCTCTCTCAAAGATCCTCAACAGTAAAATTGAAGAGTTCACAATTAATTCTTTTGTTTACTTCCAATAATTTTGGAATAGTAAAGGTACTGGTAATATATGCATGTATGTATGCATATAAACATGAATGCATATGTATGTATGTAATATATAAACCGGAAAGTTTTTCAGAGCCAGCAAATTGAGCTCTAAAGTGATAAAATTTGTAGGAAGCAATATTTTGATGTAATTCTTTGCTTGACGAGTCAAGCTTATTGCTTCTCATTCAAGTCCTAAATACTCCAGAAAAATTAATGTGGGCAACAAATTGTTTAAGGAAACAAAACCTTTTTTAGAAATTTTTTCGAGGGGATGAAACATTTATGTAGTGAATCCACATACATTAAATATACCTTCCTCTTCACTTCCTGTGACGAAGCAAAGCGCCCTCAGCTAGTGAGAAAATAAAACACCACCTAAAACAAAACTTACTTTCAGGCCCTCACCCTCCTGCTGGCACTGCTGATGTGCCATATGTGCGTTGGATTTGAGCCCCCTCGGCCTCACTATCACCCCCACCATCCCCCCCACCATGCCCACCCCGACCCGCAGGGCCCGGGGAACAGGCCCTATGGGCCCCCTCGGGGCCCCGACAGACCCTACGGCCGGCCCCCTCCCTCACAGTCCGGGGGAGGGTACAACACCGGGGAGCAGCCTCTGGTGTTCGAAGAAGTCGAGGACAAGTACGGGAACAGACCTTCCTACGGGTCGCAACAGTCGGGTGAGATGGATTTTGTTTTATTTTTTGAAAGTGTATTTTTATTTGATTCCTATATTCTTAAAACACAGGTTGTACACAGTCAGGCCAGACAGAATGTGTGAGATAACATACAAGGACTTACAGTCATTGTTGATAATGACGTTAAGCACCAGGTTTACCAAGGCCTGCTCATAAGCTTCAATTAACTTTTATTTAAGTATGGTAAACTGGGGATGAAGTTTACACCAGCTACGGTATTCCTTTTTCAGTGTTAACAGCTGTTTATAAAGCAATGTTTAAAAGTAGTGTTCCTTTATTACTATTTACCCTTTTCATTATTTTAAACCTTTTGCACTTAGATGTTTAGAGGTACGTAGAGTTGGGAGATGACTTGATGGCTAGTGAAGGGGAAGATACCCCCACCACTATCAGCTGTTAAATAGCATTGAAATAAAATAAGACATTAAAAATTAACCAATAGGAGATCTATAAATCACTGAGGTGGGGGTAACCTCCCCTCAATCCCTTTTTCCCTAGCTGGCCAACAAGTCATCTCCCAACTATACATATACACCAAGTCTGGCGACCAGAAGTTGTTGACTTTAGCCAATAGATATATCAGTAAAAGTTGTCAACTTTTGGATGTCAACCTCTGTTGTAAACACCTTAATAATATTCACCTCCAAGGACTCTGAAGAGTTTTTAGAAATAACTTATGGAAATCTCCGAGCACTCTTTTCTTTACTCAGTTTTTTTGTTTAAAAGAGTGTACAAATAAATTATTTAAATAATTGTGAAAAATATAGTTTTTGAAATATAGTTAAAGTTAAAGGAGTAAAAATTTCCATTTAATTGTGTCTATCTTTTAATCATAACCATCATTAGATAGTCTATATTGGATGGGGAATTGTATGTAATTTTGAAAACAATTAATTAGTTCTTATGTTTTATCTTAGTAATGAAAAAATACCCAAACATCCTGTATATATTAAATTACTGTCACTGATAACAGATAGATCTGATAGTTTCCTTAAATAAACTTATCCTTTTTAAACCCTTAATTTTTTAATTTATAAACTAATAATTTTTAATCTGTATTTTATACTTGAAAACAAATTATCGTTAATATTGTGGTGATTGGCAACCAAGAATTGCTAATAAAATTATTAAACTCACTGTCTATACAAAGCTCACAATCCTTTTCTGAACTAAAAGGATTGTGAGCAATCCTTTTAGTTCAGATGCCAACAATTGTCTCGCCCCTCTGTCCTAGGGGCATCATCAGCGCAGTACTGTCACGAGGTTTGCAATGTTTTAACCTCGTGACAGTACTGAGCTGATGATGCCCCTAGGACAGAGGTGCGAAACAATTGTTCGCATCTGAACTAAAAGGATTAAATGATCGTTTAGTTTAAAAAATTTTAATTTGCTTCAGGTTGATATTTAGTTGTGCTTAAATAAAAAAGATTTGTCTCGTAATTGTCTAACTTGAACGACTCAGGACTTGGAGTGAATGCCAATACTTTAGAATTGTCCGGACAAAACCGATAAGTGGTAAGTTGAACACTAAACCTCCATGTGACTCCGCAGGCTACCCCAGCGGCCAAGGGATGCAGGTCCTGTACAGCTGGAAGCTCCCGGACTTCACTTGGCCCAGCGGGGAGGAGAGGGAGAGGGCGATCCGCTCCGGCCGGTACATCCCCAACAACACCCTCATCCTGGACGTGGACGTCTACGGTAAGGGTGGGCAAATATCTGGAATCTGTGTAAACTATTCCAAGATTGGTCTCCAAAGTATGTCTTGAAGGTATCTAGTTCATTTAGATACCTTTCAGGAAGTTAGAAGGCTATAAATGTTTTATAAAATACAGTATTTCTTATTTAAAAAAGAACATGTTCCAGTGTTAATAATCAGAGTAAATGACCTCTTTTAGTTAAAGATTGTATTAAAATGACTAAAAATTAAAAGAAAATTAACTGTTCATAGATTGCTAATCAAAACCCCATTTTTTAATAAAATGAACGTATAAATAAACTAGCTTACCCGGCATCAATGCCAACTTGTGAAATTTTTTGGTGAGCTCGTTCGCTACGCTTAAGTGCCGTCACGTTTAGCCCGTTTTGCTGTGCTCACTCCCTGTCAGGCTTAGCTCGTTCACTACAGTCACTCGCCACAAATCTATTATATCGTCTAGTTTTTATATTTTTATTACCAATCTTCCCTCAATAATTTAAATGAGAACAACTGTTTATAAAATTAATGATCTTTTAAGCAATTATGTTAGAATACAAAAATGTTGCTTCCATAAGTATAACATGGAAACTTTGAGGACGTCCAGGGCGTCAATATCAATATGAAAATAGTCAGACTTTCCTATTTTTAGCGTAAAGAATAGTATACCAAATTTCAGCACTCTAGCTAGTTGGGAAGTTGGAGAATTAGTGATGAATGAGTGAGTCACTCAGTGAGTGAGGGTTTTCCCTTTTATGTGTTTAGAAGATGTAAATGTACTGATAACTTGAAATAAACACACTTCTGATAGGTCGAGTGGTATGGAATCGTTAGGAAAGCCAGGGAATTCATTGATCAATAAAAGTGATTCACATTTAATCAAAATCCTTCCACCCACAGAAGGGCGAGGGGGACGGAGGGTGTTCGTGACGCTTCCGAGGGCCAGGCCTGGGGTTCCCGTGACATTGGCGACCGTAACCAACCAGAAGCGCAACGGAGCGAACCTCCTCGCGCCTTTCCCAGACTGGCAGAGTCACACCAGCGGAGACTGCGAGAACTCCATCACATCTGTCTTCCGAACCCACGTGAGTTGTACAGTGTTTAAACATAAGATGTTTATGGAATATTTTAATTTACAGTAAGTAGTCCCAATAGTCCGTAAATCCGCTTATTATGTCAGGAAATACTAATTTATTTCTAACTTAAAAACAGAATTTTTTTGTAACATGTTACAAAAAAGATATTTGGGAAGAAATTGGTTGTTCACTATGCAAATTATGATGACCCGATGGATTTGACCCTTGGTCCCTTTCATTGCCACTGCGCATGTTTTTAGCAAAAAAATAGCAGATGTCCTTATGGTAAATTTCAAATATTATTTTTGCTTCATTGCTAAAATTCATGGTATTTGTACATTTAAATTTTTATACAGTATACAAAGTCAACTTTAAACCATGTGATGTTTAACATTCTTTAAACAATGTAATGTTTAACATTCTGTAAACAATGTGATGTTTAACATTCTTTAAACAATGTGATGTTTAACATTCTGTAAACAATGTGATGTTTAACATTCTTTAAACAATGTGATGTTTAACATTCTTTAAACAATGTGATGTTTAACATTCTGTAAACAATGTGATGTTTAACATTTTTTAAACAATGTGATGTTTAACATTCTTTAAACAATGTGATGTTTACCGGTAACATTCTGTAAACAATGTGATGTTTAACATTCGGCATTACTGAACCTGTAAATTGTAATATAATACAGGACACTACCTTCCTAATGTTATGTGCAGATTTCCCATATGATGTACATAAGCTGCTTAAAAAGCAGGAAAAGAATCATGCTTGCCTATTATATGACTGGGATGGTGGCGACTTCTTGTAATCCAGCTACTTGGAGGTCCAGCTACTTATAACTAAACCAATTCGTATATATGAGGTCAAAATTGTAGTTCGGATCCCATGTTAAACTGGAGGTCCCTAGATACCATTGGCTGTTGGGCTATGAATTAACAGTCCTGTCTAAGGAGAATGTCGGCCTTAGTCAGTAACAAGACTACAAGATCGCGCCACAATCATCCTACACTCATCCCTCATTCATACTTGGCTTTAAACTACCTACCTGTTGAGTTAGGTCGCCATTTCAGTAAAGGTGTTATAAATAGCTTTATAATATCTGCCTATTCAAAAAGTCTGCTAAACCAGAGTCCGGTACTAAATTACTGTAGTTCCGATTAGCAGGACTAATTAATAGTTACCTAGTAAAAAAATATGTTAAATTTTAATGATTTATTTGCTTTTAGCAAACAATCTAAAAAAACATCATTACCGTATCTATATTCTTCCTATATCTATATCTTCTATATCTGCATTCAAGAAAATATAAGACTGTGGGGACTTCATAAAAACTTTTACCATTCAATGGCACAATAACTAACAGTCATCTGCTCTCCTCAATACTCTATGGAGCTCAGTGTGTTGCTATGTAATACTCTAGTATTTATACTCTAAATACTCTATATGAGGTTTGTATACAGGTTGATCCAGGTGGGAATGGACTGAGTGAGAACAAAAACATGTTTACCTGTGCCAGCATTATTGTCTG
This sequence comes from Neoaliturus tenellus, assembly GCA_030545055.2. Lineage (NCBI taxonomy): Eukaryota > Metazoa > Arthropoda > Insecta > Hemiptera > Cicadellidae > Neoaliturus > Neoaliturus tenellus. The sequence continues at coordinate 40,954,023 of CM061534.1, forward strand.
CCCTCCCCCCTCCCCCCATACTCTATGGATCTTGGTATATTTCCATGTTATACTCAATGGAGGTTTGTCTACAGGTAGATCCATGTGGCAGATTGTGGGTACTGGACAGCGGGAATAACAATGTGTTTGCCGGCGCCAGCAAGATCGTCTGCCCTCCTCAAGTGCTCATCTACGATCTCAACAATAACAACAGACTTGTAGGTGAGAGACCTCATCAGCCGCATTTTATTTGCCTTATTGCCATTTGACATCTATTAAAAAATGTAGCTTTTTCAAAGGAAAGTTATGGACCCTATAACCACTGGAAATGTTTAGTGGTTATTATCTATTTAACCAATAGTTTCTTTCCACAGAATGTTTTTGGGGACAGCACTAAGAAAAATTTTACGTCCTTTCCAATGATTTATGTGTAAATGTGAATGAATCATAAGTAGAAAATGGGTGTGGCATCTTATATAGCATCATGTTAGTGGATAAAACCAGCCACAAAGAATAAAAGCCCAGATGATACCTCTAGGCGTGTGCAAATTACCCAATTTGCCCAATTTGGGTCAGCTGTAGACACCCGTCTACAGTGGAGAGGGAATCCACATTTGCAGTTCCTAGATACACCACAAGGGGGCAGCACCATTGCCATGCTCCACTCCACTTCCTAGGCTTCGCTTTCTTTTGCCAAGCCCCTCCATAACCATATGACTGGAGTAGAGGAGAGAGGCTCATACCTTTCCAACGTCACATCCATTCCTGATCGCATTTTTTCTCTTTTTCTTGAAAAGTTCCCTCTCTAGAGCCCCTCTACTGGCTATAATTAGCACCCTGGCTAGAGCACCTTATAACTTACCATTAGCTTGCACAATTCTGCCTTAGCTTTGGTCTTTTCTTCTCTTAGATCAGCTTATATTCTTTAGTAAAAGTCATTAATTAATATCCCTATGTACAATGACAGTTAGAGAAGTGTTGGGTTCTCCATTCTGATAATCCAAACAGATCAGAAATGGAATAATTAGCTTACATCAAAGCTGCAGTTAGAATACAAATATTTGTTTAATACACTCAATATTTTTGTGATATCACCTGAAAATCACAGTTTTTAACACCAATCTATCTTCTTATTTCTATAAGGGTTTCGTCTGTTACGTCCCTTTTTCTCTCAACCTACTGAAACGATTTTTAAGATTGATATGTCATTTTAAAGTGTAGGATATAGTGCGTGGGCAAATCGTAATTAAAAAGGTCATATCGGTTCGGGCTTCACCCCCCTCGCCTTTGATTTATTTTTAGAGGGCCCTTTAAAATGTTGAACAACTTTCATTGTACGATGTTTATAAATGTGAATTGTAACTTAACAGCTAGTTACTTTCAGACGAATTTTAAAGTCAGATTGTAAACAAAGATAGATCTCTGTCACTTCATAACCAACATACGTGTACTTTAGGTTAGTTTCTCTATACAGAATCATAAAATGCGAAATTTGCGCACAGGCCACCTCGTTCAACATTTTTGTATCTTATCTTTAAAACAATCTCTACAATGTTTCCAGGCAAGTACCGTATCCCGTCCAACATGGTGGCAGACAACAGTCTGTTTGTCACCATCGCAGTGGACACGCGCCGGCGAGACTGCTCCGACGCGTTTGCGTACATCGCGGACTCCATCGCGTACAAAATGATCGTGTTTGATCTGCGTAACCAGCAGTTCTGGAGGATCAACAGCGTTCTGTTCTTCCCCTACCCAGACCAGTCCAGGTTCAACGTGGACGGAGTCTCGTTTGACCTCATGGGAGGGATTTTCGGTTTGGCAATAGGTGAGATATTGTTAATCTTTTACTTGTGAAGAAATGTTTGACAGTTTTACTTTCTGCATCTCTGTTTAAAAATTATCTGTAGAAATACCATTAGGGTTATAGTTATACAAGGAAGATTATGTGGAATTGGAATAAAGGATGAGTTCAATAAGGTGTAACCTGCTCTGTATAACCCAAATTGATCCACCTACAGAAACCTTTCTCTCTTTTTATTTTTTAGAAAGATAGACTGAAACTAATACAAAAAACTTAGTAATTCTCAGTATACAAGAGTCAGATTACTAGAATAGAGTCAGATTACTCAAATTTGAACAATTTGTTCATGTGAGTATGTGTCAGTGAAGTTTTTCTAACCTGGATTGCAGGTCCGGTGTTTAGGGGCAACCGCCGTCTGTACTTCCACTGCATTGACAGTGTCAAACAGTCGTGGGTGGACACCAAAGACATCCAGAACCAAACTCTGTGGCGGAGTAACATGAACGCGGCCCCTCGAGCCTTCAATCTCTTCAATGGTACCAGGTTTGCGGTTTTCCCCAACTTGTGATTAACTACGGTAGTGAAATTTTTTAATAATATTTTATGTTTTCCATGAATACCATACGACTGGATACTTGTTTTTCTGCCTTGGGAGCAGTAGGTTATGAGGTGGTATTCGTTAATCTCTGCTTAATACAAAAAATGTAATGTGGTTCGAGAAACTGGTCCCTCTCTACTACACTCCGTTCAAAATGAATTTGTGGTCGAAAGATAGAATTTTACTTCCCACCACTGAAAAAATTTATTCCCTATCGTCCTGAATTACCCTATTTTTATATATAATCAGCTGTTATTTTAATTTTGCCGCTGATCTTCAGAGTGGATTATAGCGTTGATGATTGTGTTACATCTCCTAATTACAGTTGCAAGTGGTACTGTTTACATCTTAACTGTCAACTAAGCATATTTGTTTATGAAAAAGCAAAACATTTTGGCATAAAGTGACATGAAACATTAGACACTTAATGTTCTGTGGATCTGATTAAAAAATCTACTTTGCAATAGGAGAAACATAAAAAATTGAGCGAATTGAAATCTGCAATTCGATTGCACAATAATTTAAACTTTTCTCATAACTAAACAGGGAATCCAGATTAAAAGGTGATCTCTAAAACCACTCAGCTACCCAGCTTATCCCTCCCCCCTCCAAACCAAAAAAATATTGTTGTTGCAAGACTAGACTTACTCAACTTATTTCCAGTATTAAAATAAGCCGCTAAAAATAATTTATAATTGTAATTTTAATTGTACCATTGTTTGAAAACATTTTTACAGTAAGTTCTAAAACTTGACAAAGTTATCATTTATAAATGTAAGTAAACCTGTTCATCAGCTGTTTGCCATTTGCAGGACTAGCCAGTCCGCCGCTGCCACGATGAACACCGAGGGCATCATGTTCTTCGGGCTGCTGGGCAGCAACGAGATCGCCTGTTGGAACTCTCGGTCAAGGTTCACAAAACGGAACATCGCCGTAATAGCAAAGGTCGGTCCACTGCTTTCCATTACAACCACTATTTTTGTCCAAGGAGAATGATTGTTTTGTGTCTTAAAGAACCATATTTTGACCAAAACGTTTTTTAATCAAGCTGTCCTTAATTCAAAACATTTTCAAAGAGTTCCTATGTGTAATAATTCATTCCTTGCATCGAAGTTTTATTCACATACCAAAAATGTTTTTTATGCAGTTCCTTTTTTGTAGCGGCATTTCATAACGTTTAAAAGGGGACCAGTCTAAACCCCGTTCTCTTTACTATCTAACGTTTACCTGTTGTTAGATGGCCCAATTTGTTTAGTAACTAATTAATTTATTAATTTGTTTACTAATGGTTCTTTATTTATAGCCCAATGATAAATGGCAATTAGAGCCAGTATCAAACCTATAAAAAGCTAATAACTTTTCTCAGGACCCAACCGGCAACCTTTGTATTCAAAGATGAGCACAATAAGCACTCAGCTAGTCTTTGCTTTATATTCACTGTATCAAAGCCTCTTTTTATAGAACTGCTACAACTTACATCAAACTAGTGTGGCACCAGAGCTGAGCAATGCACTAGAATGATAAGATGGGGTTTACAATTCAGTACAGTATATGTATTTAAAGATTCTCTCTTTGGGCGTGATAATAATCGGTGTGTCCGGTTGAAATCGATATCCATTATCCATCTTTTCATATATTTACCGTCTGTATACTTTTGCAGTATAATTGTAAATATATTTTTGAGTGTTTTAGACGTTTGTTTTTCATTTCTATTTAAAGATGTATGATAGAATTGTTGTTTGACTAGGAACTGAAGTGATTAAAAATAGGAATGAAAAATTAGCCAGTCAGTAAACCTTAAGTTTAAACATTGTCAGTTCTTGACCACATAATAATTTGAACTTGGGGTATGCTATCATTTGTTATTACAACAGCGGTCTAATGATTCAATCAATTTTCCTTCCCCCATAAGATTAACATTGAAACTGAAAGCCTGTAGGGCGTAGCCCAGGCGGCTGACGTAAATTATAATGGGATTCTGCTACTCTACAGGACACAACCTTTCTAACGGTATGAGCGGATTTCTTCTATGATTCACTCAAGCTGAGAAAAAAAGAGGAAAATAAACCTGCTTGCCTATTGATATATACACATTGTATGCAGGCCCAGATTAACACTTTTTGACGCCCTAGGCCAAAGGTCACAATCACGCCCCCCCCCCAAAAAAAAAAAAAAAAAAAACACAATCCCATACATTGACTTATTTTTATTCTAATTACTTTGGCTGTAGTATAAAAGCACAGAACACTATTTAACAAAAGAGATGATTAGCATTTTCGTCACTTTAATCTGATGACGTATTTAAAACAAATAACGGAGTTATTTTTCTACTGAAAAACAATGATTTTGCATTAAAATTAATTCAAATTTAGGTCATTTTAAGAGAAAAATCGCAATAACTCCGTTATTTGTTGTCATATCCTTACAAACTTGGTATCCTTAGGTTCCAATTTGATTTGTCAACGTTTTAGTCTCTAGGAAAATTTTGAAAAACTTACCGTTTTTAAGATATTTTAGCTTACAAATTTAAAATGGCCGCCATTTTTAAAACACACATCGGAAAAAATAATTATTTTCTCTTGAAATGGACATTGGTGTTATAAAGATTCATGCCAAAATTGAACTCAATACATCCATCTGATGTGGAAATTTAAATTAATATGTGTAAAAACCAAAATGGCGGCTGTGTGGGTAACTAACGGCATTTGACTTTTTACTATGATTTTCATATTGTTTTTGGTCCAGGAATAATGGCCTAAAATGTTGGCATCAGGGAGTTCTGAAACACCCTGTATAATTGTAATACAGAAATAAATTAAAATCCAGGGCAAAGGAACAAGGTCAAGGCAAACCTTATAAGGCGACGGTCAAGGCAAATGGGCGCTATTTACCGTCAATTAGGGGAATATTTACCGCTAGTCGGGGGCGCTCTTTGCCGCTGATTATAACAGGCGCTATTTATGCGTATTGGGGGCGCTCTTTACTGTCGATAGGAGACGCTCTTTACCGGCGGTTGGAGGCGGGATTTAACTCTGAACAAGGGCGATATTTACCGTCGATTATAGGGCGATGTTTACCGCCAGTCGGCGGTGATGCTCTTGACCGCTAATCAGGGACACTCTTTACGGCATTTCAGGGGCGCTCGTTCCCGCCGCGAATTAGCCCCTCGGGTCCCGTCAACCCGACCTCTTGTTCGTTTGAATAATTATCTTTCTTCTTTCTATTTTGCAGAATATTCTATTTACTCTTGTTATTAAACAATTTAAGAAAAACAAATGTGAAAACCCCAAAATTAAATTATATTTGCAGTTAAATAATTTTTTTCCTGAAACGTAATATAAAAAAGGCCCGTTTGACGCATAGGCGGCTAAAGGGGGGGGCTTGGGGGGGCTAAGCCCCCCCAGATTTCCTGGGCATGGTAAAAAATCATATTATATAAATATAATAACTTATATGCCGACTGGTGTTTTGAAAATGCATTTGACATTAATAGACTCTGCATAGAGTTGGATGAAATTATAATGTAATCATAGAAGATCAACATACAAATTTCAATGAATAATAATTGTATGAAGAAAATAGCTATTTCTCTCAGCCATTTGTACGTGTTATTTTCAAGGTTAGGCTACATGGTTTTCTACACTCTTATTTATGTCTACCTCCTAGGTCCTAGAGAGTAGCCCTCACTAGCTACATGTCAGAGCACTGTTTTTTGCGCTTTCTGTCAAATAGACCTAGCAGTATAAAAAATAGGTAAATTTCATATACCCTTATCAAGTTTTGATATAGCACCCGTCTGCTATCTGTCACTTTGGTTTTGTTACTGAGCAACGAATTTTCCTTGTCCAATAAACAAGTTGATAAGCTATCTGGCTTGGTTTTTGTATTTTTTTACTTATATAACACGGTTGATCCCATGGATTGATCCAGCAAGGCGATGAATTAATTTTGGCGTCTGCTTGTCCCCAGGCTAGCGTTCACCTGAATCAAGGCCTTTTGGCCTACTGTTCACAAAAACCCCGAACCAGATATATCAGTAAGGATGAACTTGGCTATTGTGAGGGTTTAAATTTGTAACAGCCCATCATTAGTGACATAACGGGCTACCTGAATAAACAAATAAGCCTAACTTTGCCAATAAAAGCTCTTAATCGAGTAGGCCTATAAATTATCCCCTTAACTGATGTCCTTGTCAGACTTTATTTCTAACATAGTATTATTTAGTATTTATTTATTTATTATTTTTTTTTGTCATTCTAGTCTTGTTGATTTTGGAACATTTAATATTTTGGAGGAAATCCAATAAGTAACTATAAGCCATACAAAATACCTATAACCATATTTCTTAGATTGAATATCCTTAATGATATATGAACTCAATGTAGAGTGGTGAACAAATTGTCTAGCTCCCGATCGCGCTCGTCTTTAATTTTCTTTCTTTCCATTTTTCTGCATTATATTCAACAGTAACTTATGTAAGTTATATATAAATTTTTCAGATGTTTCCATAGAATCTAGCCTAGCACAAAACGAGACAAATCACTTTATTACGAGCTATAAAGTTAGAAACAAATTTTAGTATTTTGATTTAAGCAAGACCAAGGTTAGTAAACGAGGTTGGTGTTTCGCATTATTCTGTTGCTCTGAATACATTCATATGGGGACTCTTCCAAATATTTCATTTATATTATTGTAATTTATAATATTGTTCTATAAATATGGCCACTTTACATTCAACATTGGATTACTTACTAGTCTAAGCTTAATGAGAAAGTTGAAGTAGTTCTGCTGTTGTGTCGATGACGTCATTGCATTATCGGCTGGGGGGGGGGGGGGGGGGGGGGTGTAATTAGAGACAACACTTCTGAAGCCTTAGCCCCCCCAGAAAATCTAGTCTAGAGCCGCCTATGGTTTGACGCCCCCCTCTCGGCTGACGCCCTAGGCCATGGCCTAGGTTGGCCTAGTGGATAATCCGGGCCTGATTGTATGGAACATCTTGCAAACAGGATTCTTCAAAGAGTAGTAAAAACAAATAAGAATCTATTAACATCAGCCCAGAGTAAGTTGGGTAGCTATGAGTTGAAAAATTATTCGTTAGTTGAAAATTAGCAAACGAACCAATTTTCACATAGTCAAATACGTTGCAGTTGTGGATAAAATTGTGTAATTACTTTTCAAAATTATCTCTGAAATAGTACAAATGAACAGAATGTGAGACGGGAAGTGATCATGTCTTAATCCTCAGCTCCAGCGATGATTGACGTGTTAATTGCTTTACATCTACAACAGTAATTGGCATTTCATTGTTAAAAAAATTGAATAAAAAGTTGTTTCTGTAAAAACATGACAATTGTAATAACTATCCTGTTGGATTGCGCGTTGTAACAATATTTATTCATAGTATTGTTAAAAAAATTCATCGCAATGGATTGTTTGTAAAGTTTGACTTATTTTCTTGGTTTTTCCAAGATGACAATCGAGACATTTAGGATTGTGGTATTTATAATGTGGCTGTGAAAGAGTTAAATGGTAAAAGCAGAGAAAGTTGAGTGAATCTGTCGAAAGTTACTAGCCAAAGAACTTGGTTAATAGTCTTACTATCAGGTTTCTACTATACTCCTTATTATCTTTCTTATCTTATCTTATTCCAGAAATTCTTTATCATTCATATTTTTAGAGAACAGAGTAAAGGTCAAGTGTTTGTGTTACAATTGTGTAGGAGAGTGTGTTTTGTTAGCTATGGGGCCATCCATAAATTACGTCATCTGAAAATAGGAGGGTCCAGATTGAAAATGACGGTAGGGTTATGTTCAAGGGGGGGGGGTCGGCTTTGATATAACGTCATTTAAAAAATGATGTTTTATATCAAATTTTGACAGTAAAATAATAATATATTCGTACAAAGTTAATCTATAAAAAAATAATAATCTAAAAAAAATACAATAGACTATTTTTAGGCGTTGTTTTATAATTTATTTTTTCATTGAGAAAGTAATTTTGGCTTTATTTCAAAAGTTAAATCAGATTTGATTGGTCAATGTTTTTAGTTTATCACGTTTATTAAGTTTATCAGGAGCGGGGCGAGGTGAACGACCTTGGCACCGGCAAGGGAAGGAGAGGGAGAGAGCAGTGATGATGCATACCGTATCCGACGAGGGGGTATTGAAATACGTTGTATTTTTCAACAACTTCTGATCCTATAAATAATGCAGTACTACAGTGGTTTGTAAATGAAAATATCTGGTTTGAATAGTTTTTTCAACAAACTACAGCCAAAATGAGGTCCAAAAGCTATAATTGATATTCTTAATAAAAAATAGAACTTAAGTAGCTTTGACAAAAAAAACATTTTTTTTTACTTAAAATAGAGGATTGTTAAAAATGATGTAATTTTTCTGAAGGAGGGGGTCAGACAAATTATGATGGTAGGATTATTTGGGGGGGGGGGTCCAAAAATGATCAAAAAGGGATGACGTAATTTATGGACGGCCCCTGTTGGTTCCAGTCCTCCACTGTAGAAACTCTTGAATGTTGTTATCTTTCTGTTCTCTAAGAGTATGAACAATAAAAAATTTCTGATTTCTGATTTATCTGTCTACAGGATGATAGAGCTCTCCAGTTCAACTCCGGGATCAAAGTGTATGGAGACAAGCTTTACGCGGCCTCGAGCCGGCTGCAGAACTACATCACGACCCGCGTGCCGACCAACCAGGAGAACTATCGGGTGCTGGTCGGCGACGTGTCGACCCTCACACGCGGAACCAGCTGTCAAGTAGATCCTTTGAACAACCGTTTTGACGAGGAATACGAACCAGACTCAGAGAGTGTTGATTTCGACAATGACTTTAGCTTTGCTCAAGACGCTTGAATGGGTTTGTTTTGGGTATGCAGCAAATAGAGAGTTGGAAGAGTTGTGCGTAATAGATTGTTTAGAGTTGTTAATATTTCAAGTGGTTCATCAGTTTTCAGTTTTATCGCTTAGTTTATCTACTAAACCAAGGAAGTGATAATAGGTGTACCATAACAATATTTCTGCTATTGTACTGTAATCGATATACTTTAGGTTTTACAAAAACAATTCATAAGATATTTATCAAAAAATAATCTGTTTGAAATGTAAAACTATAGTGTTCACGGACGTATTACTTAAGCGGGTTACAATATTTTTTACACAGCTATATTTACAAAATTAAAAACATATTCAAAAATAAACCTCCATGTTGATCAATGGCATTGATGAGAAGCCATAGAAGGTTATAAAGACTGTTGACTCTCTATTTACTGTATATCCAATGTCTTCGCTTTGGGCTTTTCACCGTGCGAGTAGTGTTTCTTTACTGTATAGCACTTAATGTTTGAGCTTGCAAAAACAATGAGAAACATTGAAAATGCTCACTTTTTGTAAAACTTGCAAAACTTGCAATTTGTTTTTATATTTATAATAAGCTTTTAGTGTTTATTGTTTTATACATAGTTTTCTACTTTTGCTTTTAAAATAAAACTAAATAGTGTAAAATACATCTTAGAGTCAGAACAAAAGGTAAAATTGAAGCTGTTAAAAATCACACTCATCCTTCAGATATAATAATATTCACCTTAAAATTCACTCCAGATTGTTTCAATATCTCAATAGTTTATCACTATCAAAACCATGATTAAAATTAATCAAGAAAAACCACTACTTCTCCTAAAAATACAAAAAAGACCAAAGACCATGTTAAACGTTGCAAAATTTCAAAATAGCATCAGTACTAGTTCGTAGGTTTTTAAAGTTTTGTTTTAGAGACACATTCAGTTCACAAATTATTTTAAAGTGTAAAAGTTTATTTGTACTGTACCCATTTAACTGAATAAACAGCAGTATTGTGCTCTGTGTGATAAAATAAATATGTCTGCCATTTTTGAAGTGGGAAAACCAGAATAATTATAACCGATCTACCTCTTTTTCAATCAGCTTTGTATTTTTTCTGAAAAATCCTTTTTTAGGTGAACTGAATATCTCTGATTTCTCCTTTTCAGCGATGACAGAGCATTTTGAGCGTAGAGCCGATTCCTTTTGTTAGTTTAGAGTCTATAGTTTGTTATCGTGCCATCTTGTTATCATGCTTTATTAAACTTATAATCTGTGTGCATTTTGATATTTTAGATTATAAAGTCTGACTAAGTGCATTTTCTGATCGGTGAAAAGGATCCTTCACTGTAGAAATTTTTATTGCTGCTTGTAATTTTTGGCTTATATATGTTTTACAGTGCTGAAATGGTTAAGACTGCAATGTAGTTGATTATTTGACTCATTTTAAAGCTTTTATATTGTATGTATCTTTGTTTTTTTAATCTTTTGTGAATGATTTGTCTTTGCTTGTTTTGGATTTGTTTTAAATTTCACCTTTATTTTTAGACACCATCAAAACAAAACGATGACCTTCTTGCTTAAACATGCTCACACTTATGTTTTGAAAATGTTATATGGTACTTTGTCTTTTTGTAAAGTTAAGTTTGATATAAGATAATCTATTTAGAAACTCACATTAATTAGTCATTTTATGCATTTTAATTTTTTTAATAAATTCTGTATTTTTATTGGTTGTTTCAATTAATTTTCTGCCTTTAATCAAAATAAAATTAACTGAAAAAGCTCAAATGAACAATTAATTTACATACACATATCATCAAAGCTGTGTTTTCTAACTTATCTACAGTAGACTCCCTCTTAACCGGCCACCCTTTTAACCAGTCTCCGCTTTAACCGGCCTACCCGGACACAAAATAACATCTTTTTAACCGGCCATTTTTTATCTCAAGATCGCTTTAACCGGGCGTGTTTCGCCGGAAACTAAGTTTTCTTATCCAATGTACAGTATCATTCAATTCAACTTTATTTCATATTGACGTTCTCAAACCAATTAAACTATAACCTCCTGGACGGAAGTGACTGCCACCGGAAGTGAATGCGTTTGGACCTACTATCCAGTAGACCACAATAAACGAATTATTATTAGTGTAGGTTTGTTGTGGATTTCATGGGTGGTGGATATTAGAGCTTTAAATCATATACAGTTATGTATTTCAGGTTGTATTTCAAGTAATAATTATATTTAGGTCATATAAAATTGTGGGATGGCGTTCTTAAATGAACATCGGTTTAACCGGCCAATTCTTTATCCGGCCGCGGCCTGGTCCCGAGGTGGCCGGTTAAGAGGGAGTCTACTGTATATCCATAGTTATGTTTGTTATTCACCTCAAGTAGAATACCTTTTTTCAGTACAGTTTCATTAATTTTACAATTTGAGAAAAGCTATAACTTAAAAAAAATTAAGCAGTAAAATGTCATATGTAAGTACACTATTGATATTGGACTCTGAAACTGATTTTTTTTTCAAACAAGAAAATAACGGATGATTTATAACTAAAAGTTATTTTATTTTATTCTATTAAAAACAACTCTTGTGTGTTGTCTTGGTTTTATTTATTTTTTTATCCTCCATGTTTGAGTTTGGTAATTTTCAATTATGTACTAAAATCATTATGTCCCTCTGAAAATTTAACCTTTTTACATCTTGAATATTTTTTCTAATCTCATCATAAAAAAACCTGTGAGGCGCATTGGACAAAATAACAATACAATATTTAAATTATATTTTGTTAAAAAACTCTTACATTAGATAGTTGAACAAAAGTTTATGTTGAAAAGATTGTTGTCCCATCCAGTTGGGATTAATTTAGGCAATAATTTTTGTGATAAAATAGTTTCAACAAATTTACTTTTGAAATACATATTATAGACACAAAAAGTAGGTGAACGGTATGGAAAGAAATATAGGCTATGGTATGTTTTTTTATGAAAACACCTCTTTAAACTATTAAAAAAAAACCATACCAAACAATTTATTCTGTGCATGTTTTTTATGGTTTTTAAATGGTTTTTCCTGTTTAGGTGCCTGACTCCATAGCTTTCCCAGAGTCTACAGAATATGAAGACCAAAACGATCTACCCTTTGAATCTCAGAGCCTTTTTGTTGGTGACTTGCAAGATCCCCACGAAGATAGTTATACATCCTGGCTCGAATCATTTGAAGACTGAATTGACTGATATATACAATTATTTTACATTGCAATGTTTTATTTATTTTTATGTGTCATCTTTCATTCGATCCATTTTTCATTCGTTTATAAAAATAATTATACATTAATCTTACAGAATTTCATTTAAAGGATATCATATAGTATTCTACAAAACAATCATGTATATTTTTCTACCTCCTCAATCAAGGTATAGCAGATTTAAATCAAACATTAGGCCAAAATCCTTTAAAAACTTAAGCTATTTCTCGCGATGACCTGGAATAGTCATGTAAGCATACAGTTCCCATCGTGTGAATTTTCCGGAGTAATCTGTCAATGATGTGTTTGAAGATGAAAATCTACTTTAATTTGACTTTTTATTTTATTTTATTATTATTATTATTATTTTTTATGCTCGTGGTGAAGTCAACCTGTATATATTTTTATTTCATGGGTTGAATACTCCATATTCTTGTAGTTAACTATTTCAACCTGGAGTAGATAAAATCTGAAACGTACAGCTCCACGGCATACGGGGAAACTTGGTGAGAAGATTTTTCAGCAGTGGATAAGTGGTAATACATTGAGTTAACTAAATTTTGTTGTAATTATAAATAGTTAAATTATTACTGTTAAATCGTTCTACATTAATCATGAAGCTATTTCCCTCAGGGGCAGTGGGCTTTCCACTGTACGGGTGTTTCTTGGCGACCCCGGGGTACCTGAGCCAAGCTGTGAGACCCTCCTCACAGTTCTTCCCGAGCTAGGGCCTTTCTTCTCATCTTTCAGGTCTTAGCTCACCGTCTTTATTCTTTCCTGAGCTAACCTTGCTCACCTTCTTGTTTTCGACCCCGAATCAAGGGTGTCTTTCCACCTTCTTTCGACCGGCGCACGCTGGGGGGTCCTGGGAGTGTCCCTGTTGTGTTGCAGGGACTGATGTGTGCCTCGCACTGCCGATGGTCTCCTCCAGTGTGTCGTCAGAAGCCAGCCGCTTCGGACCTTAGTCAGGAAGTGCGGCATGGATGCAGAGATCGGACTCTGCATTGCCACGGTGCGACCCCCAGCACGTCCGGCACATTTTGTGTATCGGTGCTGGGCAAACGGAGGTTTCGGGCCCCAGAGTCCTGGGGTAGGGGTGTCTTATCTCCTACGGGGGGTAGACCTCCGAGGGTGTACCCGCTCCCGGCCAATGAAGGGCCGCCTCTTGCCGCACGATGCGCTGGTGAAACAAAAGTATGGATCTTCAAAACCAAAACACGAAATTAAAGGAGAATGAGCAGGCCGCCTTTAAGCGCAGCTCAAAACTGCAGAGGTCTCCGACCTCGAAGACTGGGACGCCGACGGGGGGAATTAAAGCCTCCCCTCCGCCGATCCCGTTCAAGGCTGCTGGTGTCGCCGGATCGTCGGCCGTAACCGGAAAGGAGAAGGATGAGGTTAAGCTGGGTATGGGGGTGACTGAGCCGGTAACACCTCTAGCCGGGATGCAAGGAATTCCTCCCAGGAAGAGTCCTCTTCGTCCGGCATTCGAGATGCAAATGCTTCGGCAGCAGCAGGACGATGCCAACGAGGAGGAAGACTCATGTCTGAAGAAAATGAACGATCTTTTGAAGGAGATGGCCAAGGCTCTCCTTATTCAGAAGAACGTCAACAAGGCGATTAAGGACGGAATTCCAAAACTCGAGGATTTCCTTGGCGAAATCGAGGAATGCCGGAAGATCAGGCTGAAGGCAGTGAAGCAGGAGCGCGACGTTATGAACCGAGTTATGTCTGCTTCGCCTCAAGCTCATCTGGCTGAGTCCCAGACTCAAGCCAGAAAGCGAAAGAAGAGGCAGAGCGGTTCTTCGCCGGAAAGCCCTGAGCTTGTTGAGGTGGACTCAGTGCCGAGACCGGTTTTTGTCACTGCGGCATCGCAGACATCTCCTGTCCAGGCTACTCAATCCGCCCCGGGCGCTGTCGCGATTCCAGCGGCTACTCCTGCAGAGGTTCCTGCTCCGGCGGCTAATCCTGCCTTGGCAGCAAACTCTGCCTCAACACCTTTGGGGGGCTGGAAGACGCGCCTGTCTAAGAAAGAAAGGAGGAGGCAGAAGCAAGTGGAGGCAGCTTCGAAAAGTGCGTCGAGGGTGGAGCGGACGCAAGTCTCAAACCCGGTGGGGGAGGCCTCTGGCAAGTCTGTCAGAAAGCCTAAACAACCCAGGCCTAAGAAGCCCAGGACGGAGGCAATCTTGATCAAGCCCTTAGGGGGGCGATCTTTTGCTGATGTTCTGGGTCAGATTAGATCGCAGGCCAAACCGGAAGAGACCGACACCGTTATCAAGTCTATTCGGCGAACCCAGAACGGGGATGTCCTCCTCGAACTGGGGAAGTCGAGTGACAAGATCGGTTTTGCCGCTTCCCTCAAGACTGCACTTGGGGACAAAGGCTCCATCAAGGCCCTAGAACCGAAATGTTCGGTCGAGATTCGGGACCTTGATGCCCTCTCCACCGAAGATGAGGTGACCCGTGCGATCCAGGTGGCACTCCCGGAGATACCGGCTGATGGAGTGAGGGTATGGCTGACAAAGCCTAACCGAAGTCAACTCAGGATGGCTGTTGCTGAGATGGGCGAAAAGCACGCCAATAAGCTGCTTAGCCTTCAGCACCTCAGAGTCGGTTGGGTCAGTTGCAGGCTCAAACGGAGGGTGGTAGTTTCGAGATGCTTCCGCTGTCTCGGTTTCGGCCACTCCTCCCGAAACTGTAACGGGCCCGACAGGAGTGCCAACTGCTTCCAGTGTGGAGGCCAGGGCCACAAACGCAAGGAATGTTCCTCGAGCCCATCCTGCTTCCTCTGCAAGGATTCAGGCTCCAGTGCCCTCGGTCACTTACCCGGGTCTGGTCAGTGCGGTGCCTTCAGAGCCGCACTTGAACAGGCAAAAGGCAGCGGCCGGTAATTCGCATCCTCCAGGCCAATCTTCATAGATCCTGGGGAGCTGATAACCTTCTAGATCAGCTCGCCCGAGAACTTGGTGCTGACGCGCTCCTTATCAGCGAACAGTATCGGGACAGAGACCCAAACATTTGGATCTCCGACAGCCTCGGTACTGCTGCATTTTGGGCGCGTAATACACAGGATGTCTTGGTGCGGAGTCACGGGCGCGGCCGAGGATTCGTCTGGGTTCGGTGTAGGGACGTGACTATCTTCAGTTGCTACCTCACACCCAACGAGGCCGTCCAGGACTTTCGCGACAAGATAGATAGCCTAGAGGAGTGCGTTCTCGGCACCACCGGGCATGTCGTCGTTGGTGGCGATTTCAACGCCAGGGCCGTCGAGTGGGGAATGCCCTCTACCAGCTCCCGGGGGAAATACATCCTGGATTTCATCGCCAGGGCCGGTCTTGTCGTCCTCAACCAGGGCGACACACCTACTTTTCGGCGCCCCGGGCAGAGAGGCACGATCCCTGACGTCACCTTTGCGTCTGAGTCGCTCCTTCCGAGGATCTCTGGCTGGAGGGTTGTCGAGGACTACACGGGTAGCGACCACCAATACATCGTGTTTGACCTGCATGATCAGGCAAATCGTCGAGTTTCCGCATCTCGGGAAGGGCCACGCCGGTGGAACACCAACAAACTGGACGTGGTCAAGTTCACCGAAGTCATCTCTCGGGGAGCGCAGGGGAATCCTGGTGAGGCTGGAGCCGAGGCACTAGTAACATCCACGATGGAACTTATCGTCTCGGCCTGCGACCAGTCTATGCCGCGAAGGAAACCCCGACGCGACAAACAACCCGTTTACTGGTGGACTGAAGAGATTGCGGAACTCAGAAGAACATGTTTAAGAACTAGACGAGCCGCCACTAGAGCGAGAATTCCCGCAGACAGAGTTCGTAAGTCGGAGGCCTATAAAGCTGCGAGAAAATCTCTCCGCCAGGCGATCAACAGGAGCAAGGCGAATAGCTGGAGGAGACTTCGTGACGACGTTGATTCCGACCCGTGGGGCCTGGGTTACAAACTTGTAACACAGAAACTCGGCGCCCGCTCTCCACCTTCCATCATGGAGGGCGCCACCATGGGGAGGATCGTCGCTGCGTTGTTTCCTGAACATCCACAGCGACCGCCGGTTGACTTCGGACGGGTAGAGGACGTTCC